>JAHBBA010000052.1:0-57159 GCA_018806925.1 Skeletonema costatum | reverse complement strand
GTACTTTGATACCATTTTGTCTGTCATATACCAGTTTTGACAATTGTAAAATAGATTTCTTGAGTCTTATGCTACATATTAGTTTTCTGTTACTTCTTTATCATTCGTTTCGCCATGTTAAAACCAGCACATGCAGCAGCGATGCCACCAACATTGTTTGCTGTTGCGTAGGTTATTGCACGAACAAATTTACCACTGTTCAACATGCCAACTATGTCAACTGAAAATGTACTAAATGTCGTGAATGACCACAAAATCCTACGCCAGCCATCAATCTCATGCGCGGGCTGATTCCCTTCGCATCTGGTTTTGCTGTTGATGCATCAATAGTGGGTGTTCCTGCCAGAGATCCTAGAATAAACGAACCGAAAATATTGATGGCAGCAGTATGCCATCCAGTAAGACCAGATAGACGCTTATCCTCTGCAATGATTCTTGTTGCGATGTTGCCGATTTGATATCTACTTATTGCTCCAGCTACCGCACCAGCACCGACAGCTGCCATATCCGCGATCATATCGCTCAGCTGCTGTTTGATGACGAGGTTTCTGCCGGCTGCCGCCGATTGCTTCTTTTGCTGCTTTGCGAACAAAGAACCAGCACTAATGGATGAGGACTGATGCGGGGAGGTGAATGCGCTTACATTAATTAGCAGAACAGCTAGCAGTACCAAGATTATGTTGCCGCCGCTCGTCATGCCGTGATGGGGAGGAAAGATCTCACAATGTTGACAACGGTATGATAGATCTCAAGCCATCCTCCACCCTCTCCATCCAAGCCAAGACATAAAGAATATGGCGCGCTGTGTGCAAAATGGTTGATGCGTCAGCATGAACAACAAAGCACTGCAACGTACCGAGAGATGACGAATGACGAAGATGGAGCATGGAGCATGGCCTATCATGCACCTGTTTACAGCAAGAATATTTGAAGAGAAGCGCTTTACTGGCTAGAGGTCGACCCTACGAGTCGCCACGGTGCATGGGCTAGAATCAAGCGGAGTCTTTTAGAGAAAAAAAACAACAACATCGAGGCTGCTGCATCCGAGGAAGAAGAACAATGAAGCTGTCTATCATCGCAATATTATCATTTTCTTTACCTATCGCTGCAGCATGGTCATGGTCAGCAACATCCACATATAGAGCATCTATTAGTACTCGTCGCTCATGGCTTTGCAAGTCAGCAGCATCTATAGCTGCTACTGTAGTTCTTCAGCCAGTATCACCAGCTTTTGCAGAAGAGGAAGAGCAAGAGGCATACAACAATCCGAATATACCCGCCGGTCCAGAAGAGAAAAGTGGCCTGGTCGTTCTTCGAGTTGCAGAGGTTGCACAGTTCCAAGAGAAGATATTAAGGGCTATCCGTGAGTGTAATTGCTTGGTATTATTCTTGCCTCCTGTCTTGCATTATTTGATTCTAAACAAGTTAGTCTCTCCATTATAATATTGTCAACTTGAAGTGAATGGTGAAATCAAGGATGTGGTTGTAACTCCCCAGCAGCTAGTATTTGGGACACAGATCTTACTGCGCAATTCAAATGTATCCGGCAATATGAAAATGATGATAGATGATGAGATACCGAGGAGCAGACAACGGCAGGCTAGAATTAGAGCTGCCAATACAATGAATGCCTTGCAAAAGATTTCTTCCAATGCGGCAAAGATAGAGCGTGAAATGAGCCCAGCTGAATATGAAGAGTTTGCCAATTTGTATAGGCTTGTGCGAGTAGAGTTGAATGGTCTGTACGAACTTCTAGCTGAAAAAGAGAGAGACAAATACTATGGCTATTTTGTGGCTGTCACCGAGTATGAGAAGAAGATTGCAGAGGGAGTGTACAATCCTGATCTTGACGGTGTACTTAAGTTTGATTGAGGTGCTTTAGTGAAAGACGAGGTAGCTGCAATGATCAGCTCGTCAGGTCTATACATTATGAGAGAGGTGCATAAAAGATTAACTCCTGTCAAATGAGAATGAAATAAAGATTAACACTTCTACTTCTTAATGAAGAATTGACCAATCTTTTGCTTCGTCTCTTCATATGTTGCGAATTGAATAGCTCCTGATAACATAGCTTTGGCAACACGAGGAGTTGTTCCTGCAAATAATTCCCCTACACCCTCTTCTTTCGCAATCTTTGCAAGCCTATCTACATACGACAGCTTGACATCCCTATCCTGCTCTTCTTTTGAAACAGCCATGATTCTATTTCGAAGCACATCCAAAGGCGTTGTTACAAGCTGTGCAACACCAGTTGACAGTGCTCCATACACAGCACCTTCTCCAGGTGATACACTCGATTTCCCTTTCCCTCCACTCAAATAGTCGTAGACTACAAACTTGATGATATCTGCTGGAAACCCATACAACACATTTTCAGTGTATCCTTGATAGAGTTCGCTGATTCCTGCTTTAGTTGAATTGCCATCGGCTTGTGCAAGAGCGAGTTGAAACGCATCAATTGTGGACATGCCTTCGTAATACCCTCTGCTCTAACTTGTATCCTCGTCTTGACAACTTCAGATGGAATACGTATCAGCCAATAAGGCGGCAGTGCCATAGCCACAGCTGCACTAGTTAGTGCCCACTTTGGTAAACCAGTGTGTGAGTTTTTCAATGCTGATTTGGTAGCATCTTTTACTGCAAAGAAGACTGCGCCAGCGGGAATGTTTGATAATAGAGGTGCAACTATCCCATCAAATGATCCACTGAATAACTTTGGTAGATTTTGTAGTGTATATTGCGTGTTTGGCATTTGTAATCGCACCGTTGCAGTATCAAGTGGATATTTTACCAGTGTTTTGACTGTAGAGACGGCAGAACCAGATATGAACCCAGATATACTCTCTTGAAAAGATGTTAGTGCTGGTATTGTGGATGGGCTTATAGGTATCATTTCTTGCTCTTTTGCAGAAGCTATTAGGTTGGAATTTACTGTTGTATCTGATGTTTGATGAAGTGGCGATGCATTGGATGAAGATGGGGCAAGTACAGTGCATGCTGCCGCAGCGGCACACGAGACGATGAAGCCGCGTCTACTGAGCTCTGGTTTGGAGTGTATCGACTTTTTGATTGAAGAGTCGTCATAATCATGCTGTTTTTGATTGCGTATCATCTTGGATGATGATGGTGTTGTCAATGCTGCAACCTGAAGCGAAGAAGACAGTACAAGCAATAAGCTTGCAGCCAGAGCAATTATGATCCATTTGCTGGAAAAATAGTTTGTCATGGTTGCGCTTTGGTTGTCGTCGATTTTATGAGCTGCTTGCTTACAATGCCCACTCCAACACGACGCCGAAAGATGCATGAATGACCTTGCACGGATCACGATGGATCAGTTTGGGTGCATGCCATGCAATGATGAGTGCATGCGATGAGTCATTTTGACGTGGGTCAAACTTCCCTCCCATTAGAAATGTACTCCCACTTACGATCGATGCGACATAACACGGCCACGCACGAGGCTGCAAATCACCCTCGCTCAGCCCTTCAAGCCATGCCCACCGTCTCACAATGTTCTTCGCCAGCGATAGGTTGCAACAGTCTCACTCTTTACATTGCAATACATTGTCCAACATGGCCTTCCATCCCAAAGCACTCGCAGTTTTCATCGCTGCCTGTGGCATCAGCACTTCCAGTGCTTTCGCTCCAGCCTCCAACTCGGCAGCCGCCAGAAATGAACTTACACGTGTGAACATTGCCACTGGGCTGCCCAATATGGCAGATATGCTCAACTTGGGTGGACGTAACAATAATAACAACAGCAACAACAATAGTGAACCGGAACCGGAGCCAGAGAGAAGAGGTGCCTTGATTGACCTTGATGGAATCGCATTCTCTGGACTTAAAGGCCAGGCTCTTTCTCTTACCAATGAGGACTTTCCCGATAGGGTTGAGGTAACCAGAGTTATCCCAGCCGACTGCTTCGAGCCTGAAACTGCCAAGTCTCTCGGATATCTATCTGTGTCTGTGGTGGGAACTGCTCTCTGTACAGCATTTGGATTTGCCGCCCTTCCCATTCTTAACCCGGCCAATCCACTCACCCTTCCATTTTGGCTTGCCTACTCGGTGGTAACTGGAACGGTTGCCATGGGACTTTGGGTTCTTGCCCATGAGTGTGGACATGGTGCCTTTTCGAAAGATAAGAAGCTTCAGGATACTGTTGGATATGTTCTTCATTCGTTGTTCTTGGTGCCTTACTATTCCTGGCAAAGGTCTCATGCTGTGCATCACCGATACACCAATCACATGGAGTTGGGTGAGACTCATGTCCCTGAGGATTCAAACTTGCCTGCTGAAGACAAATTGTACGATTCTCTTGAGTTGCGTAAGAGCTTCTTGAATCAATTTGGAGAGGAAAAGGGAATTCAACTTTGGGCTGGATTTCAGTCTATTCTTCACTTGATCATTGGGTGGCCTGCATACCTTCTTATTGGTGCTACTGGCGGTCCTGACAGAGGAATGACCAATCATTATTACCCCAATCCATTGACTGATCCTAAAAACCCCAAGAAGGAACTTTTCCCTGGAAACTGGAAGGAGAAGGTTTACCAAAGTGATATTGGTGTTGCGTTCGTTGCTGCTAGTGCCTTGTCTTGGGCTGCATGCAATGGTATTCCTGAAATGATGGCAATGTATGGAGGTCCTTTGATCGTTGTGAATGCCTGGTTGGTTCTTTACACTTGGTAAGTGCAAATTATGTGCATGGCAACGTGTTTTTTCATCTTTTTACCATTGCAATGTCGTCTCACATTCATATACTCTCTTCACGAAAAACAATAGGCTCCAACACACCGACGTTGATGTTCCACACTTTACCGATGACGACCACAACTTCGTCAGGGGTGCCTTTCACACAATTGATCGCCCATACGACAAATTGGACCCATGGGGAGCCATTGACTTCCTCCATCACAAAATTGGAAGCACTCACGTTGCCCATCACTTTGACTCCACTATCCCACATTACAAAGCACAGGCTGCCACTGATGCCATCAAGGAAAACTTCCCTGAAATTTACCTTTACGATCCTACACCAATCCCTGAAGCATTATGGAGAGTCTGCAAGGGATGTGCGGCTGTTGAGAAGAGGGGGGATTATTACATCTGGAACAACGCAGATGTGAAAGAGGAGCTTTTGGAGGTATAAACTCTTCGGATGATGCTATGATATAAAGTCGATGGTCAAAAAAATATAAGCGGGGACAATGACAATGAGAAGCAACAACAACACACTCATGGAATAGCTAATGCCATTTACAATTATAGACAAACAACTTGCGCTGCCTAACTCCACTCTTCTACATTTAGCGTAATACTAGCCTCTCTCTCCTTGTATTCCACGAATAGAGTCATCAATGTATGAACACTTGAAAGAGGCTCAATGTGGGGGATACCGAAGAGGGAACACAGCACCATCGCATACTCCTCGAGACTCAAATCAATATCCGCGGGGGGCAAGAATGTCTCTCCGCTATTCAACGAATCTTCCATTTCCCTCGGCCAAGGCTGCATCAACTCTTCTACATTGGGCAGTTCGTTCTGGTGCACAAAGGCCTTTTTCGTGGTGGCGTGCACCTCCTCTACAGCGTGAATCCATTCATCAATCGCATCGGGATTAGAATGTGCGTCGATACTAAGAACGTTGGAGGATGATGCCTTGAGCTGATTCCGCAACCGCAATTCGACCTCCGCCTGATTGCTCTTTTGAGCAGATGGAAGTCGGTGTTCGTCGAGATCAACTCCATCGTCGATCCCATCTGGACGAGGAACGCGATCAAATGAGTTATTGAGCAGGGTATCAATTTCGAGGTCAACGGGTTGATAGCTGTCAACGAAGCTGCCCGATACTTGCTGGTGCCGAGAATTTGACTCAGATTGATTGCCAAAGTCTTCGCAAGATCTGACAGATGAGTCATCGTCTTTAGAGTCCCCCTCATAGAACGAAGGAATATCGAATGGGCACGGCTTCTTGTTTTCGCTGCTGCTCGCAGATGAGTCATCTTTCGAGTCCTCCAGCAAACGCCTCATTCTTTCAGCACGAGATGATTTGGTCATTGTATCGTAAGTAGCGCAACCGTAGTAGAAGCACCGTAGTAGAAGCAAGCTGCCTTCTGGCTCGAGTTTTGCAAAATTTTAAAATCAAATATGTGCATACATATAAAAAGAGACAACCACAACATGTGTCGGTTCATATTTGCAAGCAAAGAAACTCATGAGCTTGGAACCATGCCGTGTCGGTGCTCATGGATTGAGATTGAGTCGAATGAGCTTGAGTCGAGAGTCGAGATGAGGACCCTTTGCAAAGCGTGTCACTATGTCACTTTCTATAGTGTCATATCTACTGTGTCAACTACACATCACGTGACATGCACAAGATCCATCAAATCCTCACTACACTCCCCCCACGAATTCCTCTGTATCGGAGTACTGCGTATCTTCTCTTCAACATTCACGCAATTTGATGTCGTGATCTCCGATTATATTCAACGTCACCGGTGCAATCCCAGAGAGCACAAAACAAACAACCATGAAGTCCGTCATCTTCGCCGCCGCTATCGCATCTGCAGCTGCTTTCGCCCCATCGACTGGGTCTGGTCGTATGGCAACATCAGTTGCTGCCACTTCTGATCGTAGAGATGCACTCAACAACATTGCCAAGCTAGTCGGTGGTGCTATCGTCACTGTTGGCGGAAGTGATCCAGCTTTCGCTGTCAGCAACCCCGCTCTTGAGACTTTCAAGAAGAAGGGACGCAAAAGCACTGATGGAACTTTCGTGCCTGGAAAGGGAATGAGACAGAATCAATCTTTTGATGAGCTTATGGCTGTCAGCAACCCCGCTCTTGAGACCTTCAAAAAGAAGGGACGTAAGAGCACTGATGGAACTTTCGTGCCTGGAAAGGGAATGAGACAACAGCAATCTTTCGATGAGCTTATGGCTGTCAGCAACCCCGCTCTTGAGACCTTCAAAAAGAAGGGACGCAAGAGCACTGACGGAACTTTCGTGCCTGGAAAGGGAATGAGACAACAGCAATCTTTCGATGAGCTTATGGCTGTCAGCAACCCCGCTCTTGAGACCTTCAAAAAGAAGGGACGCAAGAGCACTGATGGAACTTTCGTGCCTGGAAAGGGAATGAGGACACGTACTTTCTTTGACGAATTGGCATAAAGCATGAAAAGAAGAATGTTGATCGGAAGCAGATGAATAATATTGAGTTGATACAATAATCTGCAATTGTGGCCTCGTTGTGGCTCACTTTGAGTTGTGCATGTAATGGGATCCATGTCAACTTCGATGATGACCTACTACCTTTTTCTCATACCATAGGATAATTTTTAAGACACTATTTACTACCTTACATGATGACATATAATGCTATCTTGATTGGTGCAGCACCGTTAGTTCAGATGCGTCGGTCCAACTGGATATGAGGCATCAAATAAGACAGCACTAGTTCCACAAACCTTCACAGGCTTCACGTCTAGTTTCTTGCCATTATCATCCAGAGCGCAAGCCACCCCAACAAGAGGTTTATTGTCCATACCACAGTTGGTGTCATCATCATCACTCCTCTTGACTCTGATGTAGCCCTGCTCCCCAAAGTTAAGCCCCCAAGAGTTTCTAATCTTCCAATATTTCTCCTTTGTCTTCTTGTCAACTCCATATCCTACGAGAACAACGGCATGGTTTACCTCTGTGTCTGTATGTTCAAACACCCCCTTTTCGTAGAGAGCCCAGTTTCCTGCGGCCAAAGCAAGACCGACAGGACCGTTCTTGGCAACAGCATTCATGACTGCTTTGTAATCATTTTTCGGGAGCTTTACCCTGTTAAACAGATGATTAAAATGGCAGTGAGAATGATGCGTACAGGATAAGATACATACTGAAATGTTGACATCGATGACTTACCATCCGTCTATTCCCACAACAGGTGCTTTACCTTTCGTAAGTCCATCACATGTCTCATCCATAGCTTGGTACCCAACATCAGAGAGGTTGAACATACCACCCTTCTTGTTCTTCGTCTGATCTGCGACAAAATTGTAAGCAAGCTCAATAGTAGCACCTTCGCACCCACCTGTTCCACCACACTGAAGTGGATCGGGTGCGCACTCGAGTAAATTCTGTTCGCTTAGTGACATGGGTGCTTCGCCTGTGGCAATGGACAAGGCCGCCTCTACACAGGCAGTGGCGGCGAAGGTCCAGCACGACCCACACGAACTTTGTTGAGGAATGTGAGGGTTCATGTTACCCGCCTTTGCCCAGTCAACTTCTTGGGGGAGGGCTGAAACTTCTTCCATTTCAAAGTCGGGTGATTGCTGAAGGGGAGTAGAGGATGACAAAGAATGTCAGTAAGGACACAAAAACACAAAGAAAAAAACGAGAGGGAGGCATCATCGCCACATACCTGATAACTCTCCAACCCACCAAGTCGCCTCCTCTCCACAGCAAGAACATCATCTTCTCCATGCATCATCAACTGTGAACTCCAATCAGGATGGAGATTCTTATTGTACCCCATAGGAAGCTCTTCTAAATCGACATCGGTAAACCTATTTACACCCATGACGTATCCACCATTTAATAGTTCACCAGACTCGTCCATCTTGCCTTCATTATGTGCAAGGATCTTCTTGAGATTCTTCTCAAATATTTGTTGTCGGCGGTTGTATTCCTCTGGGTCGCCAGAATAATCCTTCCCATGATGAGAGAGGTATTCGTCAAATGTGTAGCTCTCGTCGAGCTCATGTGCTTGGGGTGCTGAGCTGCTGGCAGCTGCTGCCGATACGGCGGCGGCTGATAAGATGAGTAGATTGCGCAGTATTATCATGCTTTTATTTTAGTATTGTGTCTATGAGAACAAGAAGGACACCATGGTTTTGACGTGTGTTTTGTTCGGGCATTCTTGCTTGACAATAATTGACAAGATGGTTTCAGGTGGTTGGACTCCCACTTATTACACTTCCTTTATGTCGCAGCACTTTGTCGTCGTTGTTCTTCTTCAGAGATTGTGATGTCATCATCGATGGGCGGGCGGCGGCGGGAGGGGTTCATATGCGCCTATGAATGAAGGCTGTCGGTGGGATCAATAGAAAGAGCAAGAGGAACGGTGGGCTTTTCGTCAGAGGGATATTTTCAATGCTGCGCTCATGCCTGTTAACAACATTCGTCGGCACTGCTGCCTCTCTTGTTGCATCAACTTCTGGATTGCTGCTTGGAAGCTTTCATTCTCATCGGACCACTCCTCGTAGTAGGCGGACAAACGCAATAATGCGTGCAAAAAGCGATAACAATAATGATAATGACAAAGACAGAGCTGTAATAGATTTGCAACTACATACAATCCGTCAATCTCCAGCTGAAACACTTGCATCGCTTTCGGAAGCATGTAACACACTTGGAGTTGAATCTTTTGATGTCTACGGAGATTATCAATCAAACCCACAACAATCTTATCTGCGTCAGTTTGAGTCCGAGGTAGCTCGTTGCTTTGGAAAAGATGACGCTGTCTTTTGCTTGAGTGGTGGTATAGCTCAATCTATTGCCTTGATGATACATGCCAACTCGCATTCTACTGCAATTAATGACAGTAGCGAAGTACGAGCATTTGCGTGTCATCCAACCAGTCATTTACTATTGCATGAAAATGACGCATATTCGGAGTTACTCGGTATGGAAGCTCTAATCACGGGTAGTACTATGGACTTTGACATTGACAACTTTAAACAGAACGGATGTTATGGTATGGCTCCAATGATGCTCTCGGATGCAAAAGATATTCTTTCATCAGAGAATGATGCTTTGACTACCTACCCAAATCAAAAGTCAATCACTTGCAATGATATATCGACACTCATGCTAGAGCTACCGCATCGAGAAATTGGAGGGAAGCTGACACCTTGGGATGAGGTTCAAAGCATGTCTACACTGTGCAAAGAGAAGGGTGTCAAGTTCCATTGTGATGGAGCAAGGATATTCGAGGGATCTGCAGGGTATGGGCACGAGGCATTGGCCCAGACTGCTGAGCCATTTGACTCTGTCTACATTTCATTCTACAAAGGAGTAGGGGCCGTATCTGGGGCCATGCTTCTTGGCGACAGTGAGTTTATTGCTGAGGCTCGTGTATGGCTTCGTCGTTTTGGAGGAAATCTGTACTCGGTCCTGCCATACGCAGTGTCATCTTGGGATGGATTTAGGAAGAACTGTTGTGATGATGTGTTTGTGGAGAGACGCAGGAAACTCGCCAGAGTAATTGATGTATTGAACGCAGATAGTAATGTACAATCAATAGTTCAGTTTGATCCAGCGGTACCTCAAACGAGTATGATTCATGGATATGTTAAGGCATCGTTGGACGATTGCAAGAGAGCTTTGCTTACGGTAGAGCAAAGTACTGGTATCCGAGTTTTGATGCGACTAAACAAGGTCAATGATGATGAATCATCATTTGGTTGTCGTTTCGAGTGGTCAGTAGGCACATCTAATGTCTTGATTGATGATGAACACTTCATAAAGGGATGGCAAGAGTTTTCTAGAGTTCTAGACGGAATTGTAAGTGGTTGATAGACAACTAAATAGATAAGTATCATCCACTGATGAATAAGTTTGAGTAAGAGTGGGTCTTACACTATTTAACTATGCACATTTACTATCACTTGCCTGGACTGTAGATGGGAGTCCACTCCTCCATGACGCCAACGCTCACAACATCATAATACATTCAACAACCATGAACTCCGCCGTCGCCAGAGTGGCCACCCGATCCCTCGCTCGCCGCTCATCGGCAGCATTAGCCAAAAATCAGCAATATTCCACATCCGTCGCAGTCCGAGGTGCCACCCCACCCCTCGCCCCATTTGCACGCATCCCCCCGAATCGGAAAAATTAGTGGAGCACTATGATGCCATTTGGGATGATGGCGTCGCACCCGAGGTTACTTTAGATTTCGACTGTCAGCACATTTCTGCTGGGGAGGGTTTGGCATGGTGGTTGGGTGGATTGGGATTTTTTGCAACGATGTATCAGATTGTCAAGGCTACTGACCCTGAATCGAAGAAACCCTGCCGTAAATAGAGTTATGAATAGGGTGGGGGAAAACCCTGTTGAGTTGGGTGGATGGAAGAAGCTTCAGGAGGCGGAGTAAACATCGAGTGATTTGGTTTATTCGATGGATAGATTATTGGAGAGAGGACTTTGCCTCTCGATGCGGGGAGACGCAGTGTATTTTAGTACTAAAATGAAAATTATTAATTAATGAAGAAAATTAAACAACTGATGCTTTAGTGTTGGAGAATATTCACTGTTAACTGCTACAAACAAGTAGTTGAGAAGAGACCGGGTTAATGATCTTTAGCATTTATTCCGTACTCATTACCTCGTCTCCAACTCCAACACAAAAGGAGCATGAGCGGCCCAACGTGGACCTCTCTGCATAGACATAAAGGAGGGGAGGGGCTTTTATTATTTCATTTCAAAGGAGGGCCGTCATACAACTACCTCCGGGAACCAGCAGTCTGCACACGATTTGATTGCCACTCTCTCCACAGAGGAGGGGGCAGTGTCATCGTGTAATGCCTTGATAATATGCTGAAGTTTGTTTAAGGAGAAAGCTTTCCAAGCCTGCAAGCGATCCTTCGGTCCAATGTCAATAGATGGCAGTAATGCCATCAAGTACATGTCGAATTCTCTTGCAAGCATAGGGCCCCTTTGCAAATGAACTCTGAGCTTGACATCTGCATCGCGGTCTTGAGGATGAGTGGCAAGACAGAAGGAGAGAATTGCCGAGGCAACGGTGCGTTCGAGAGTAGTTGTATTGGGCATGAGCATGTACCCGTCGAGACATGTTTGGGCAATTCTTCCATTCAGAAGTGGACACGAGGATGGGGAAGGTGGCCTAGGTGCATTTACCTTCTTGGGAGTTGGCGTGTACACTTGTTCCTCTTCTTCCTTTTCGGCAGACAAGAGTGCCTGACGATGATCTTCTTCCACAATGTAATCGCCATCTTCGTAATCGTAGGTGAAGAGATCACACTTGGTACCAGAATACGCATTTTCGGGCTTATCGAATCCAAATTGAAGCAACGGGTTTGCACCACTGCCAATACCCACCCTTCCACCACGTCGACCACCACGGGGCTTGATACTCTCAGCGTAGTCGGAACAAATTCCATTCAGGTGACGAGATACCTCAGATACGTCATAGCGATGATCTTGTAGCTCTTCCAGTTCTTCCTTGGAAGCCTTCTTTCGGTTGGCAGATGTATAGTAGTGAAACTCATCCTCATCGGAATCAGAGTGGCTCTTCGCAGTAGCACAATCAACAATACCCTCGAGAAGCGAAGCTGATTGAATATGACTGTTAAGCTTGTCAGCAACATACTTCTCAGACTCTTCAGTTGGAGCTACCATTGTCTCGGTACTAATATTGCTAACAGTGCGTTGGAAGGCAGAGGGAGGAGGAGTTGCAGGTGTCACAGCTGTTACAGATGGACTGTGGCTGGTCTTTTGCTTCTTGAATGTGACAGGGCTGACTTCTTCCTCTGACACAGATACAACTGATTTTGCTGCCGAGCCACTGAGACGAGTGGATGCACGAACAGACCCATTACCAACAGGTAGATCACCTAATGGGGAGCTGGAAGGGGAAGGAGACCTACTCACTTTGACACCTGTACTACCGCTAGCAACAGGGGAAACTTTTGGTTGAAATTTGGGTTCATCATCGTAAGAATATCTAGGAGGAGGAACCGGCATAGGGGGGACCTTATTCCTCCTTCCGTCAAACCCTGGACATGTCCTCCTCCTCAATTCACACAACTTATCAGGATGATCACGGTGGAATAGAGGATGGTAATACACCCAGAATGTTCTTTCGCGGTTGATCTTTCGGAAGTTGTAGAAATTTAATTGACGGACAAGACTTTGGAAGCGAGAGTGACGGAAGTAGGAAGGGAGGGTGTCCGATTCTAGGCGTGATAGATCAGTGATGCGGAAGGCTTCGCCAGAGGGCACCCCACTGTGTTTGATGAAAGTAAAAATAGAATTATTATGTGAGAAAAAGGCTGTAGAAGAAATAATAAGGTGTCGCCGTCCCTTTATCTTTGAAGATGGTCATTGGATAGATGAAATGCTCTGCGATGCCCTCTGGTACGTGAAGAGAAAGGATTTATATCCCTGACAATGACTCCCTGTGCCAGTATTCATTGATACCCAAGAACATGAGGATATGAATATGAACGTACAATGACATGCACATCATGTGTTCCGATAGCCTTATCAGCATCCAAGGCGATAGAGGGTATACAATCGCATTCCGACATGCCCAAATGATTACATTGATCCTCAACAAAGTGGGCTTGGTAACACCACCCTCAAAAGGAGCAAACCCACTTTCTTCCCGAATAAGGCAGATCAAAGAACAATTAGATGCACTCACCGAAACAATGTCATCGGGCGCCCCATTGACCATTTGGTACAACTTGAGCACAAATCCGGAAGGCGTTCCATTTTTACCATCTCCACTAGAAGGGACTGGGCTGGTAGACTTTGGCCGTGTGGTTGTCATTTGTTGGGTTAGGAGGGGGTGATACAGTGAAAGATCGGTGCACCTCGTTGATTCACCTTCGATGTTCTTTGAAAAAACTGCCACAAGCTTGCCCGCCTTGGATTTGCGTTCCCCTTCACTTCACTCAGTTTCCTGAAAATGCAGATCTTTACGTGTACATACGTCGGAATAGTACTAAAATCTTGAGTACCAGATCCGGCCAATGCGATCTCTACCGCACAATTTTGATGGAGGGGAATGTCAGACGCTCGATCGGGCTCTTGTGGAGAGATGGGTGTCTTCGAGTGTTCGATGGGAGAAAAAGATCTTCGGCTAAGTTCGACAATTTTGTGAGAAAATGGAGAGTAAAACAAGAATGAAATGGGAAAGTACGTGGACGTCACATGCATGCGCTTCAAGCAAAGCACACTACACAGTACCCAATAGCAACGTTGTTATCGACGGCAATACCACAATACTTTGTGCGCAGAACCTTCTCATAAGTAATATACACCTCTAGCTAGAATCATGAAGATCTCCGCAGCAGCCGCCGCTCTCCTTTCATTGGCCGTCCCCACCGCCACGGCATGGACTGCCGTCCCAACATCAACATCCATTGTCCGATCGTCTTCCATGTCCATCCGCTCACCTTCTCTTTTGCAATCCACCACCGTTAAGGATGCTGCTGTGGAGGAAGTTGCAGCCGCACCAGACACCGGTGCACGTGAATTCGGAGTTGTCAACACCAACAAGTTGAGTAAGCTATACGATCTTGTTGTCATCGGTGGTGGACCGGCCGGTGTTGCAGGTGCAATTAAAGCCGCTCAGATGGGACGTCGTGCAATTGTTATCGACAAACCTAAATTCGACGCAGGAGTGCTTCCCAATGGACTGGATTTGTTCTTTGGTGGCCCTACAGGATTGTTCTCCAAGGCACTACGTGATCTTGCCAAAAGCACAAATGTCGGCGCACTTAGGGCACAAGAGATGGAAAGCGATGTTATTTGGAAGCAAATTACCAATGGTATTGTCAAGTTGGCCATGAGAAACTCAGAGGGGCAATGTCGCACTTTGGCAAGATATGGAATTGATTACTTACAAGGCAGCGCTATGCTCCTTGGGGAAGACGATCCTGCTAACGCTGTTGCAGAGAAGCAGTTTGCAAAGGACATGGACAGTCCCGAAGATGGATTGAGGTCTGTAAAAGTAACACATACAGGTGTTCTTGATGACTACGTAGGATTTGTTGACGATGCTGAAGTTACTGTCACTGGAACAAAAGTTCTTGTCTGCACTGGATCCAAGTCTACACGACTTCCTGGCATTCCATTTGAGGAGAGCCACCGCATTTTTGACTCTGATACTATCAACCTACTTGGATACTTCCCCCGCTCAGTTACCATTTCTGGTCTTGGTATTATTGGTATTGAATTTGCCAATATCTTCAACGCTCTTGGAGTGAAAGACGTGAATATTCTCGTCCGTGGAGATGTTGAGACATCCACAAAAAAATTGGGCATGGACATGGATGTGGCCAATGAACTCATGAGATTGCTCAAAAAATCTGGTGTGAAGGTCCTTGAGGGTACATCTGTCAGTGAGTTCTCATATGTACCTCCGCCAGGAGCCGATGACGAGTACATTGAGATGAAGTTGAATGATGGAAGCACAATGCAAACAGATCTCTTCTTTGCCGCCACTGGACGTTACCCCGTTGGTAAGAACGAGGAGACTGGTCTCGAATCGGCTGGTGTTGAGGTAGCTGATCGCGGCATGGTAGGCATCGATAAGAAGACTCTTGCCACATCAAGCAAGAACGTATATGCCGCCGGAGATGTGATCGGGCCACCCGCCCTTGCATCAACCAGTATGGAACAAGCCCAACGCGCAGTGTCTGCCATGTTCCATGAGGGAGATGATGATGTGACCAAGGATGCCAACCACGACGACCCCTTGTCCATCGGAGTATGGACTATCCCAGAGATGGGATACTTCGGTTTTGACCAAGGAACAGGCAGAGAAAGAGGGCTACAGCGTCGTGGAAGGAACTGCTCGCTTCGATCAATGTCTACGTGGCCGTGTGTTCGCCCCAGACGGTTTGTGTAAGCTTGTAGTCGACGAGAAAGAGGGCACTGTGTTGGGATGTCACTTGATTGGTAAAGAGGCTGCTGAGATGGTTCACTATGGTATGGCTCTTGTCAAGGCTGGAACTTCGATCTTTGAAATCCTTCAGACTGTGTACACCGCTGTTACATTCCACGAGCTGTTCAAAGAGGCAGCTCTTGATGCCAACAGCAAGCTAGACTTTGGTGTAGAGTGGCAAGAGATATTCGCTATCTTACAATCCGAGTGCGATATTGATTTCTCTGAAGATTATTTGCGAGAGAAGTTTGACTCCATTGACGAGGATGGCTCTGGTGAGTTAGACGAAGAAGAAATGCGTGCCTTGTTTGAATCAATGGGTCGTACTGTCAGTAAACGCGTCATCTTTAATATTATGAGGTTGAGTGACACGGATGGAAACGGGACAATTGACTTTGGAGAGTTCAAGGCCATCTTCGACAAGATTGCTTGCCCAAAAGATGAAGAGTAATTGCTTTAGCTACATATATACCCACTCATTTAATCTTGCGGTAGAGAGTATCAATAGGATAGCTAAGACTTTAAAGCCAACCGTTCCTATTTATGAAGCCCATTACATATCATGGTATATTGTTAAGTTTAATCTTCAATACTATCATAACTAACGCTACTGTGCATCAACCTCCGACGAACCGATATGATATTGAGCTCTATACGAACGATATGTGGTAGTGCAATGGCTCAAATACGAATTGAACCTCAACTGCCCTCATTCGAGTCTGTAGTATCTCTAGTACATACGTGTTTGGGGAGTTTCTCTACCATCAACACAAATACTATCAAAATCAATACGAAATATTGTAATACATATATTACAGTTGGCTTTAGAACGTTATCAATTCCTAATGACGCTCTCTACAGCCAGATGAATGAGTGAGTATAGAAGTAGATCAAAGCAATTATTCTTCAACCGCGGGACAACCTATCTTGTCGAAGATGGCCTTGAACTCTCCAAAGTCAATTGTCCCGTTTCCATCCGTGTCACTTAACCTCATGATATTGGCAATGATACGTTTGCTGACAGTACGACCCATTGCTTCGAACAAGCGCCGCATTTCTTCTTCGTCTAACTCACCAGAGCCATCCTCGTCAATGGAGTCAAACTTCTCTCGCAAATAATCTTCAGAGAAATCAATATCGCACATCGGATTGCAAGATAGCGAATATCTCTTGCCACTCTACACCAAAGTCTAGCTTGCTATTGGCATCAAGAGCTGCCTCTTTGAACAGCTCGTGGAATGTAACAGCGGTGTACACAGTCTGAAGGATTTCAAAGATCGAAGTTCCAGCCTTGACAAGAGCCATACCATAGTGAACCATCTCAGCAGCCTCTTTACCAATCAAGTGACATCCCAACACAGTGCCCTCTTTCTCGTCGACTACAAGCTTACACAAACCGTCTGGGGCGAACACACGGCCACGTAGACATTGATCGAAGCGAGCAGTTCCTTCCACGACGCTGTAGCCCTCTTTCTCTGCCTGTTCCTTGGTCAAACCGAAGTATCCCATCTCTGGGATAGTCCATACTCCGATGGACAAGGGGTCGTCGTGGTTGGCATCCTTGGTCACATCATCATCTCCCTCATGGAACATGGCAGACACTGCGCGTTGGGCTTGTTCCATACTGGTTGATGCAAGGGCGGGGGCCCGATCACATCTCCGGCGGCATATACGTTCTTGCTTGATGTGGCAAGAGTCTTCTTATCGATGCCTACCATGCCGCGATCAGCTACCTCAACACCAGCCGATTCGAGACCAGTCTCCTCGTTCTTACCAACGGGGTAACGTCCAGTGGCGGCAAAGAAGAGATCTGTTTGCATTGTGCTTCCATCATTCAACTTCATCTCAATGTACTCGTCATCGGCTCCTGGCGGAGGCACATATGAGAACTCACTGACAGATGTACCCTCAAGGACCTTCACACCAGATTTTTTGAGCAATCTCATGAGTTCATTGGCCACATCCATGTCCATGCCCAACTTTTTTGTGGATGTCTCAACATCTCCACGGACGAGAATATTCACGTCTTTCACTCCAAGAGCGTTGAAGATATTGGCAAACTCAATACCAATAATACCAAGACCAGAAATGGTAACTGAGCGGGGGAAGTATCCGAGGAGGTTGATAGTATCAGAGTCGAAAATACGGTGGCTCTCCTCAAATGGAATGCCAGGAAGACGTGTAGACTTGGATCCAGTGCAGACAAGAACTTTTGTTCCAGTGACAGTAACTTCAGCATCGTCAACAAATCCTACGTAGTCATCAAGAACACCTGTATGTGTTACTTTTACAGACCTCAATCCATCTTCGGGACTGTCCATGTCCTTTGCAAACTGCTTCTCTGCAACAGCGTTAGCAGGATCGTCTTCCCCAAGGAGCATAGCGCTGCCTTGTAAGTAATCAATTCCATATCTTGCCAAAGTGCGACATTGCCCCTCTGAGTTTCTCATGGCCAACTTGACAATACCATTGGTAATTTGCTTCCAAATAACATCGCTTTCCATCTCTTGTGCCCTAAGTGCGCCGACATTTGTGCTTTTGGCAAGATCACGTAGTGCCTTGGAGAACAATCCTGTAGGGCCACCAAAGAACAAATCCAGTCCATTGGGAAGCACTCCTGCGTCGAATTTAGGTTTGTCGATAACAATTGCACGACGTCCCATCTGAGCGGCTTTAATTGCACCTGCAACACCGGCCGGTCCACCACCGATGACGACAAGATCGTATAGCTTACTCAGCTTGTTGGTGTTGACAACTCCGAATTCACGTGCACCGGTGTCTGGTGCGGCTGCAACTTCCTCCACAGCAGCATCCTTAACGGTGGTGGATTGCAAAAGAGAAGGTGAGCGGATGGACATGGAAGACGATCGGACAATGGATGTTGATGTTGGGACGGCAGTCCATGCCGTGGCGGTGGGGACGGCCAATGAAAGGAGAGCGGCGGCTGCTGCGGAGATCTTCATGATTCTAGCTAGAGGTGTATATTACTTATGAGAAGGTTCTGCGCACAAAGTATTGTGGTATTGCCGTCGATAACAACGTTGCTATTGGGTACTGTGTAGTGTGCTTTGCTTGAAGCGCATGCATGTGACGTCCACGTACTTTCCCATTTCATTCTTGTTTTACTCTCCATTTTCTCACAAAATTGTCGAACTTAGCCGAAGATCTTTTTCTCCCATCGAACACTCGAAGACACCCATCTCTCCACAAGAGCCCGATCGAGCGTCTGACATTCCCCTCCATCAAAATTGTGCGGTAGAGATCGCATTGGCCGGATCTGGTACTCAAGATTTTAGTACTATTCCGACGTATGTACACGTAAAGATCTGCATTTTCAGGAAACTGAGTGAAGTGAAGGGGAACGCAAATCCAAGGCGGGCAAGCTTGTGGCAGTTTTTTCAAAGAACATCGAAGGTGAATCAACGAGGTGCACCGATCTTTCACTGTATCACCCCCTCCTAACCCAACAAATGACAACCACACGGCCAAAGTCTACCAGCCCAGTCCCTTCTAGTGGAGATGGTAAAAATGGAACGCCTTCCGGATTTGTGCTCAAGTTGTACCAAATGGTCAATGGGGCGCCCGATGACATTGTTTCGGTGAGTGCATCTAATTGTTCTTTGATCTGCCTTATTCGGGAAGAAAGTGGGTTTGCTCCTTTTGAGGGTGGTGTTACCAAGCCCACTTTGTTGAGGATCAATGTAATCATTTGGGCATGTCGGAATGCGATGGTATACCCTCTATCGCCTTGGATGCTGATAAGGCTATCGGAACACATGATGTGCATGTCATTGTACGTTCATATTCATATCCTCATGTTCTTGGGTATCAATGAATACTGGCACAGGGAGTCATTGTCAGGGATATAAATCCTTTCTCTTCACGTACCAGAGGGCATCGCAGAGCATTTCATCTATCCAATGACCATCTTCAAAGATAAAGGGACGGCGACACCTTATTATTTCTTCTACAGCCTTTTTCTCACATAATAATTCTATTTTTACTTTCATCAAACACAGTGGGTGCCCTCTGGCGAAGCCTTCCGCATCACTGATCTATCACGCCTAGAATCGGACACCCTCCCTTCCTACTTCCGTCACTCTCGCTTCCAAAGTCTTGTCCGTCAATTAAATTTCTACAACTTCCGAAAGATCAACCGCGAAAGAACATTCTGGGTGTATTACCATCCTCTATTCCACCGTGATCATCCTGATAAGTTGTGTGAATTGAGGAGGAGGACATGTCCAGGGTTTGACGGAAGGAGGAATAAGGTCCCCCCTATGCCGGTTCCTCCTCCTAGATATTCTTACGATGATGAACCCAAATTTCAACCAAAAGTTTCCCCTGTTGCTAGCGGTAGTACAGGTGTCAAAGTGAGTAGGTCTCCTTCCCCTTCCAGCTCCCCATTAGGTGATCTACCTGTTGGTAATGGGTCTGTTCGTGCATCCACTCGTCTCAGTGGCTCGGCAGCAAAATCAGTTGTATCTGTGTCAGAGGAAGAAGTCAGCCCTGTCACATTCAAGAAGCAAAAGACCAGCCACAGTCCATCTGTAACAGCTGTGACACCTGCAACTCCTCCTCCCTCTGCCTTCCAACGCACTGTTAGCAATATTAGTACCGAGACAATGGTAGCTCCAACTGAAGAGTCTGAGAAGTATGTTGCTGACAAGCTTAACAGTCATATTCAATCAGCTTCGCTTCTCGAGGGTATTGTTGATTGTGCTACTGCGAAGAGCCACTCTGATTCCGATGAGGATGAGTTTCACTACTATACATCTGCCAACCGAAAGAAGGCTTCCAAGGAAGAACTGGAAGAGCTACAAGATCATCGCTATGACGTATCTGAGGTATCTCGTCACCTGAATGGAATTTGTTCCGACTACGCTGAGAGTATCAAGCCCCGTGGTGGTCGACGTGGTGGAAGGGTGGGTATTGGCAGTGGTGCAAACCCGTTGCTTCAATTTGGATTCGATAAGCCCGAAAATGCGTATTCTGGTACCAAGTGTGATCTCTTCACCTACGATTACGAAGATGGCGATTACATTGTGGAAGAAGATCATCGTCAGGCACTCTTGTCTGCCGAAAAGGAAGAAGAGGAACAAGTGTACACGCCAACTCCCAAGAAGGTAAATGCACCTAGGCCACCTTCCCCATCCTCGTGTCCACTTCTGAATGGAAGAATTGCCCAAACATGTCTCGACGGGTACATGCTCATGCCCAATACAACTACTCTCGAACGCACCGTTGCCTCGGCAATTCTCTCCTTCTGTCTTGCCACTCATCCTCAAGACCGCGATGCAGATGTCAAGCTCAGAGTTCATTTGCAAAGGGGCCCTATGCTTGCAAGAGAATTCGACATGTACTTGATGGCATTACTGCCATCTATTGACATTGGACCGAAGGATCGCTTGCAGGCTTGGAAAGCTTTCTCCTTAAACAAACTTCAGCATATTATCAAGGCATTACACGATGACACTGCCCCCTCCTCTGTGGAGAGAGTGGCAATCAAATCGTGTGCAGACTGCTGGTTCCCGGAGGTAGTTGTATGACGGCCCTCCTTTGAAATGAAATAATAAAAGCCCCTCCCCTCCTTTATGTCTATGCAGAGAGGTCCACGTTGGGCCGCTCATGCTCCTTTTGTGTTGGAGTTGGAGACGAGGTAATGAGTACGGAATAAATGCTAAAGATCATTAACCCGGTCTCTTCTCAACTACTTGTTTGTAGCAGTTAACAGTGAATATTCTCCAACACTAAAGCATCAGTTGTTTAATTTTCTTCATTAATTAATAATTTTCATTTTAGTACTAAAATACACTGCGTCTCCCCGCATCGAGAGGCAAAGTCCTCTCTCCAATAATCTATCCATCGAATAAACCAAATCACTCGATGTTTACTCCGCCTCCTGAAGCTTCTTCCATCCACCCAACTCAACAGGGTTTTCCCCCACCCTATTCATAACTCTATTTACGGCAGGGTTCTTTCGATTCAGGGTCAGTAGCCTTGACAATCTGATACATCGTTGCAAAAAATCCCAATCCACCCAACCACCATGCCAAACCCTCCCCAGCAGAAATGTGCTGACAGTCGAAATCTAAAGTAACCTCGGGTGCGACGCCATCATCCCAAATGGCATCATAGTGCTCCACTAATTTTTCCGATTCGGGGGGATGCGTGCAAATGGGGCGAGGGGTGGGGTGGCACCTCGGACTGCGACGGATGTGGAATATTGCTGATTTTTGGCTAATGCTGCCGATGAGCGGCGAGCGAGGGATCGGGTGGCCACTCTGGCGACGGCGGAGTTCATGGTTGTTGAATGTATTATGATGTTGTGAGCGTTGGCGTCATGGAGGAGTGGACTCCCATCTACAGTCCAGGCAAGTGATAGTAAATGTGCATAGTTAAATAGTGTAAGACCCACTCTTACTCAAACTTATTCATCAGTGGATGATACTTATCTATTTAGTTGTCTATCAACCACTTACAATTCCGTCTAGAACTCTAGAAAACTCTTGCCATCCCTTTATGAAGTGTTCATCATCAATCAAGACATTAGATGTGCCTACTGACCACTCGAAACGACAACCAAATGATGATTCATCATCATTGACCTTGTTTAGTCGCATCAAAACTCGGATACCAGTACTTTGCTCTACCGTAAGCAAAGCTCTCTTGCAATCGTCCAACGATGCCTTAACATATCCATGAATCATACTCGTTTGAGGTACCGCTGGATCAAACTGAACTATTGATTGTACATTACTATCTGCGTTCAATACATCAATTACTCTGGCGAGTTTCCTGCGTCTCTCCACAAACACATCATCACAACAGTTCTTCCTAAATCCATCCCAAGATGACACTGCGTATGGCAGGACCGAGTACAGATTTCCTCCAAAACGACGAAGCCATACACGAGCCTCAGCAATAAACTCACTGTCGCCAAGAAGCATGGCCCCAGATACGGCCCCTACTCCTTTGTAGAATGAAATGTAGACAGAGTCAAATGGCTCAGCAGTCTGGGCCAATGCCTCGTGCCCATACCCTGCAGATCCCTCGAATATCCTTGCTCCATCACAATGGAACTTGACACCCTTCTCTTTGCACAGTGTAGACATGCTTTGAACCTCATCCCAAGGTGTCAGCTTCCCTCCAATTTCTCGATGCGGTAGCTCTAGCATGAGTGTCGATATATCATTGCAAGTGATTGACTTTTGATTTGGGTAGGTAGTCAAAGCATCATTCTCTGATGAAAGAATATCTTTTGCATCCGAGAGCATCATTGGAGCCATACCATAACATCCGTTCTGTTTAAAGTTGTCAATGTCAAAGTCCATAGTACTACCCGTGATTAGAGCTTCCATACCGAGTAACTCCGAATATGCGTCATTTTCATGCAATAGTAAATGACTGGTTGGATGACACGCAAATGCTCGTACTTCGCTACTGTCATTAATTGCAGTAGAATGCGAGTTGGCATGTATCATCAAGGCAATAGATTGAGCTATACCACCACTCAAGCAAAAAGACAGCGTCATCTTTTCCAAAGCAACGAGCTACCTCGGACTCAAACTGACGCAGATAAGATTGTTGTGGGTTTGATTGATAATCTCCGTAGACATCAAAAGATTCAACTCCAAGTGTGTTACATGCTTCCGAAAGCGATGCAAGTGTTTCAGCTGGAGATTGACGGATTGTATGTAGTTGCAAATCTATTACAGCTCTGTCTTTGTCATTATCATTATTGTTATCGCTTTTTGCACGCATTATTGCGTTTGTCCGCCTACTACGAGGAGTGGTCCGATGAGAATGAAAGCTTCCAAGCAGCAATCCAGAAGTTGATGCAACAAGAGAGGCAGCAGTGCCGACGAATGTTGTTAACAGGCATGAGCGCAGCATTGAAAATATCCCTCTGACGAAAAGCCCACCGTTCCTCTTGCTCTTTCTATTGATCCCACCGACAGCCTTCATTCATAGGCGCATATGAACCCCTCCCGCCGCCGCCCGCCCATCGATGATGACATCACAATCTCTGAAGAAGAACAACGACGACAAAGTGCTGCGACATAAAGGAAGTGTAATAAGTGGGAGTCCAACCACCTGAAACCATCTTGTCAATTATTGTCAAGCAAGAATGCCCGAACAAAACACACGTCAAAAACCATGGTGTCCTTCTTGTTCTCATAGACACAATACTGAAATAAAAGCATGATAATACTGCGCAATCTACTCATCTTATCAGCCGCCGCCGTATCGGCAGCAGCTGCCAGCAGCTCAGCACCCCAAGCACATGAGCTCGACGAGAGCTACACATTTGACGAATACCTCTCTCATCATGGGAAGGATTATTCTGGCGACCCAGAGGAATACAACCGCCGACAACAAATATTTGAGAAGAATCTCAAGAAGATCCTTGCACATAATGAAGGCAAGATGGACGAGTCTGGTGAACTATTAAATGGTGGATACGTCATGGGTGTAAATAGGTTTACCGATGTCGATTTAGAAGAGCTTCCTATGGGGTACAATAAGAATCTCCATCCTGATTGGAGTTCACAGTTGATGATGCATGGAGAAGATGATGTTCTTGCTGTGGAGAGGAGGCGACTTGGTGGGTTGGAGAGTTATCAGGTATGTGGCGATGATGCCTCCCTCTCGTTTTTTTCTTTGTGTTTTTGTGTCCTTACTGACATTCTTTGTCATCCTCTACTCCCCTTCAGCAATCACCCGACTTTGAAATGGAAGAAGTTTCAGCCCTCCCCCAAGAAGTTGACTGGGCAAAGGCGGGTAACATGAACCCTCACATTCCTCAACAAAGTTCGTGTGGGTCGTGCTGGACCTTCGCCGCCACTGCCTGTGTAGAGGCGGCCTTGTCCATTGCCACAGGCGAAGCACCCATGTCACTAAGCGAACAGAATTTACTCGAGTGCGCACCCGATCCACTTCAGTGTGGTGGAACAGGTGGGTGCGAAGGTGCTACTATTGAGCTTGCTTACAATTTTGTCGCAGATCAGACGAAGAACAAGAAGGGTGGTATGTTCAACCTCTCTGATGTTGGGTACCAAGCTATGGATGAGACATGTGATGGACTTACGAAAGGTAAAGCACCTGTTGTGGGAATAGACGGATGGTAAGTCATCGATGTCAACATTTCAGTATGTATCTTATCCTGTACGCATCATTCTCACTGCCATTTTAATCATCTGTTTAACAGGGTAAAGCTCCCGAAAAATGATTACAAAGCAGTCATGAATGCTGTTGCCAAGAACGGTCCTGTCGGTCTTGCTTTGGCCGCAGGAAACTGGGCTCTCTACGAAAAGGGGGTGTTTGAACATACAGACACAGAGGTAAACCATGCCGTTGTTCTCGTAGGATATGGAGTTGACAAGAAGACAAAGGAGAAATATTGGAAGATTAGAAACTCTTGGGGGCTTAACTTTGGGGAGCAGGGCTACATCAGAGTCAAGAGGAGTGATGATGATGACACCAACTGTGGTATGGACAATAAACCTCTTGTTGGGGTGGCTTGCGCTCTGGATGATAATGGCAAGAAACTAGACGTGAAGCCTGTGAAGGTTTGTGGAACTAGTGCTGTCTTATTTGATGCCTCATATCCAGTTGGACCGACGCATCTGAACTAACGGTGCTGCACCAATCAAGATAGCATTATATGTCATCATGTAAGGTAGTAAATAGTGTCTTAAAAATTATCCTATGGTATGAGAAAAAGGTAGTAGGTCATCATCGAAGTTGACATGGATCCCATTACATGCACAACTCAAAGTGAGCCACAACGAGGCCACAATTGCAGATTATTGTATCAACTCAATATTATTCATCTGCTTCCGATCAACATTCTTCTTTTCATGCTTTATGCCAATTCGTCAAAGAAAGTACGTGTCCTCATTCCCTTTCCAGGCACGAAAGTTCCATCAGTGCTCTTGCGTCCCTTCTTTTTGAAGGTCTCAAGAGCGGGGTTGCTGACAGCCATAAGCTCATCGAAAGATTGCTGTTGTCTCATTCCCTTTCCAGGCACGAAAGTTCCGTCAGTGCTCTTGCGTCCCTTCT
This sequence comes from Skeletonema costatum, assembly GCA_018806925.1. Taxonomy (NCBI): domain Eukaryota; phylum Bacillariophyta; class Thalassiosirophyceae; order Thalassiosirales; family Thalassiosiraceae; genus Skeletonema; species Skeletonema costatum. Next base: position 31,411 of record JAHBBA010000052.1, on the reverse strand, counting down.
TTTTGAAGGTCTCAAGAGCGGGGTTGCTGACAGCCATAAGCTCATCGAAAGATTGCTGTTGTCTCATTCCCTTTCCAGGCACGAAAGTTCCATCAGTGCTCTTACGTCCCTTCTTTTTGAAGGTCTCAAGAGCGGGGTTGCTGACAGCCATAAGCTCATCAAAAGATTGATTCTGTCTCATTCCCTTTCCAGGCACGAAAGTTCCATCAGTGCTTTTGCGTCCCTTCTTCTTGAAAGTCTCAAGAGCGGGGTTGCTGACAGCGAAAGCTGGATCACTTCCGCCAACAGTGACGATAGCACCACCGACTAGCTTGGCAATGTTGTTGAGTGCATCTCTACGATCAGAAGTGGCAGCAACTGATGTTGCCATACGACCAGACCCAGTCGATGGGGCGAAAGCAGCTGCAGATGCGATAGCGGCGGCGAAGATGACGGACTTCATGGTTGTTTGTTTTGTGCTCTCTGGGATTGCACCGGTGACGTTGAATATAATCGGAGATCACGACATCAAATTGCGTGAATGTTGAAGAGAAGATACGCAGTACTCCGAAACAGAGGAATTCGTGGGGGGAGTGTAGTGAGGATTTGATGGATCTTGTGCATGTCACGTGATGTGTAGTTGACACAGTAGATATGACACTATAGAAAGTGACATAGTGACACGCTTTGCAAAGGGTCCTCATCTCGACTCTCGACTCAAGCTCATTCGACTCAATCTCAATCCATGAGCACCGACACGGCATGGTTCCAAGCTCATGAGTTTCTTTGCTTGCAAATATGAACCGACACATGTTGTGGTTGTCTCTTTTTATATGTATGCACATATTTGATTTTAAAATTTTGCAAAACTCGAGCCAGAAGGCAGCTTGCTTCTACTACGGTGCTTCTACTACGGTTGCGCTACTTACGATACAATGACCAAATCATCTCGTGCTGAAAGAATGAGGCGTTTGCTGGAGGACTCGAAAGATGACTCATCTGCGAGCAGCAGCGAAAACAAGAAGCCGTGCCCATTCGATATTCCTTCGTTCTATGAGGGGGACTCTAAAGACGATGACTCATCTGTCAGATCTTGCGAAGACTTTGGCAATCAATCTGAGTCAAATTCTCGGCACCAGCAAGTATCGGGCAGCTTCGTTGACAGCTATCAACCCGTTGACCTCGAAATTGATACCCTGCTCAATAACTCATTTGATCGCGTTCCTCGTCCAGATGGGATCGACGATGGAGTTGATCTCGACGAACACCGACTTCCATCTGCTCAAAAGAGCAATCAGGCGGAGGTCGAATTGCGGTTGCGGAATCAGCTCAAGGCATCATCCTCCAACGTTCTTAGTATCGACGCACATTCTAATCCCGATGCGATTGATGAATGGATTCACGCTGTAGAGGAGGTGCACGCCACCACGAAAAAGGCCTTTGTGCACCAGAACGAACTGCCCAATGTAGAAGAGTTGATGCAGCCTTGGCCGAGGGAAATGGAAGATTCGTTGAATAGCGGAGAGACATTCTTGCCCCCCGCGGATATTGATTTGAGTCTCGAGGAGTATGCGATGGTGCTGTGTTCCCTCTTCGGTATCCCCCACATTGAGCCTCTTTCAAGTGTTCATACATTGATGACTCTATTCGTGGAATACAAGGAGAGAGAGGCTAGTATTACGCTAAATGTAGAAGAGTGGAGTTAGGCAGCGCAAGTTGTTTGTCTATAATTGTAAATGGCATTAGCTATTCCATGAGTGTGTTGTTGTTGCTTCTCATTGTCATTGTCCCCGCTTATATTTTTTTGACCATCGACTTTATATCATAGCATCATCCGAAGAGTTTATACCTCCAAAAGCTCCTCTTTCACATCTGCGTTGTTCCAGATGTAATAATCCCCCCTCTTCTCAACAGCCGCACATCCCTTGCAGACTCTCCATAATGCTTCAGGGATTGGTGTAGGATCGTAAAGGTAAATTTCAGGGAAGTTTTCCTTGATGGCATCAGTGGCAGCCTGTGCTTTGTAATGTGGGATAGTGGAGTCAAAGTGATGGGCAACGTGAGTGCTTCCAATTTTGTGATGGAGGAAGTCAATGGCTCCCCATGGGTCCAATTTGTCGTATGGGCGATCGATTGTGTGAAAGGCACCCCTGACGAAGTTGTGGTCGTCATCGGTAAAGTGTGGAACATCAACGTCGGTGTGTTGGAGCCTATTGTTTTTCGTGAAGAGAGTATATGAATGTGAGACGACATTGCAATGGTAAAAAGATGAAAAAAAACGTTGCCATGCACATAATTTGCACTTACCAAGTGTAAAGAACCAACCAGGCATTCACAACGATCAAAGGACCTCCATACATTGCCATCATTTCAGGAATACCATTGCATGCAGCCCAAGACAAGGCACTAGCAGCAACGAACGCAACACCAATATCACTTTGGTAAACCTTCTCCTTCCAGTTTCCAGGGAAAAGTTCCTTCTTGGGGTTTTTAGGATCAGTCAATGGATTGGGGTAATAATGATTGGTCATTCCTCTGTCAGGACCGCCAGTAGCACCAATAAGAAGGTATGCAGGCCACCCAATGATCAAGTGAAGAATAGACTGAAATCCAGCCCAAAGTTGAATTCCCTTTTCCTCTCCAAATTGATTCAAGAAGCTCTTACGCAACTCAAGAGAATCGTACAATTTGTCTTCAGCAGGCAAGTTTGAATCCTCAGGGACATGAGTCTCACCCAACTCCATGTGATTGGTGTATCGGTGATGCACAGCATGAGACCTTTGCCAGGAATAGTAAGGCACCAAGAACAACGAATGAAGAACATATCCAACAGTATCCTGAAGCTTCTTATCTTTCGAAAAGGCACCATGTCCACACTCATGGGCAAGAACCCAAAGTCCCATGGCAACCGTTCCAGTTACCACCGAGTAGGCAAGCCAAAATGGAAGGGTGAGTGGATTGGCCGGGTTAAGAATGGGAAGGGCGGCAAATCCAAATGCTGTACAGAGAGCAGTTCCCACCACAGACACAGATAGATATCCGAGAGACTTGGCAGTTTCAGGCTCGAAGCAGTCGGCTGGGATAACTCTGGTTACCTCAACCCTATCGGGAAAGTCCTCATTGGTAAGAGAAAGAGCCTGGCCTTTAAGTCCAGAGAATGCGATTCCATCAAGGTCAATCAAGGCACCTCTTCTCTCTGGCTCCGGTTCCGGTTCACTATTGTTGTTGCTGTTGTTATTATTGTTACGTCCACCCAAGTTGAGCATATCTGCCATATTGGGCAGCCCAGTGGCAATGTTCACACGTGTAAGTTCATTTCTGGCGGCTGCCGAGTTGGAGGCTGGAGCGAAAGCACTGGAAGTGCTGATGCCACAGGCAGCGATGAAAACTGCGAGTGCTTTGGGATGGAAGGCCATGTTGGACAATGTATTGCAATGTAAAGAGTGAGACTGTTGCAACCTATCGCTGGCGAAGAACATTGTGAGACGGTGGGCATGGCTTGAAGGGCTGAGCGAGGGTGATTTGCAGCCTCGTGCGTGGCCGTGTTATGTCGCATCGATCGTAAGTGGGAGTACATTTCTAATGGGAGGGAAGTTTGACCCACGTCAAAATGACTCATCGCATGCACTCATCATTGCATGGCATGCACCCAAACTGATCCATCGTGATCCGTGCAAGGTCATTCATGCATCTTTCGGCGTCGTGTTGGAGTGGGCATTGTAAGCAAGCAGCTCATAAAATCGACGACAACCAAAAGCGCAACCATGACAAACTATTTTTCCAGCAAATGGATCATAATTGCTCTGGCTGCAAGCTTATTGCTTGTACTGTCTTCTTCGCTTCAGGTTGCAGCATTGACAACACCATCATCATCCAAGATGATACGCAATCAAAAACAGCATGATTATGACGACTCTTCAATCAAAAAGTCGATACACTCCAAACCAGAGCTCAGTAGACGCGGCTTCATCGTCTCGTGTGCCGCTGCGGCAGCATGCACTGTACTTGCCCCATCTTCATCCAATGCATCGCCACTTCATCAAACATCAGATACAACAGTAAATTCCAACCTAATAGCTTCTGCAAAAGAGCAAGAAATGATACCTATAAGCCCATCCACAATACCAGCACTAACATCTTTTCAAGAGAGTATATCTGGGTTCATATCTGGTTCTGCCGTCTCTACAGTCAAAACACTGGTAAAATATCCACTTGATACTGCAACGGTGCGATTACAAATGCCAAACACGCAATATACACTACAAAATCTACCAAAGTTATTCAGTGGATCATTTGATGGGATAGTTGCACCTCTATTATCAAACATTCCCGCTGGCGCAGTCTTCTTTGCAGTAAAAGATGCTACCAAATCAGCATTGAAAAACTCACACACTGGTTTACCAAAGTGGGCACTAACTAGTGCAGCTGTGGCTATGGCACTGCCGCCTTATTGGCTGATACGTATTCCATCTGAAGTTGTCAAGACGAGGATACAAGTTAGAGCAGAGGGGTATTACGAAGGCATGTCCACAATTGATGCGTTTCAACTCGCTCTTGCACAAGCCGATGGCAATTCAACTAAAGCAGGAATCAGCGAACTCTATCAAGGATACACTGAAAATGTGTTGTATGGGTTTCCAGCAGATATCATCAAGTTTGTAGTCTACGACTATTTGAGTGGAGGGAAAGGGAAATCGAGTGTATCACCTGGAGAAGGTGCTGTGTATGGAGCACTGTCAACTGGTGTTGCACAGCTTGTAACAACGCCTTTGGATGTGCTTCGAAATAGAATCATGGCTGTTTCAAAAGAAGAGCAGGATAGGGATGTCAAGCTGTCGTATGTAGATAGGCTTGCAAAGATTGCGAAAGAAGAGGGTGTAGGGGAATTATTTGCAGGAACAACTCCTCGTGTTGCCAAAGCTATGTTATCAGGAGCTATTCAATTCGCAACATATGAAGAGACGAAGCAAAAGATTGGTCAATTCTTCATTAAGAAGTAGAAGTGTTAATCTTTATTTCATTCTCATTTGACAGGAGTTAATCTTTTATGCACCTCTCTCATAATGTATAGACCTGACGAGCTGATCATTGCAGCTACCTCGTCTTTCACTAAAGCACCTCAATCAAACTTAAGTACACCGTCAAGATCAGGATTGTACACTCCCTCTGCAATCTTCTTCTCATACTCGGTGACAGCCACAAAATAGCCATAGTATTTGTCTCTCTCTTTTTCAGCTAGAAGTTCGTACAGACCATTCAACTCTACTCGCACAAGCCTATACAAATTGGCAAACTCTTCATATTCAGCTGGGCTCATTTCACGCTCTATCTTTGCCGCATTGGAAGAAATCTTTTGCAAGGCATTCATTGTATTGGCAGCTCTAATTCTAGCCTGCCGTTGTCTGCTCCTCGGTATCTCATCATCTATCATCATTTTCATATTGCCGGATACATTTGAATTGCGCAGTAAGATCTGTGTCCCAAATACTAGCTGCTGGGGAGTTACAACCACATCCTTGATTTCACCATTCACTTCAAGTTGACAAATATTATAATGGAGAGACTAACTTGTTTAGAATCAAATAATGCAAGACAGGAGGCAAGAATAATACCAAGCATTACACTCACGGATAGCCCTTAATATCTTCTCTTGGAACTGTGCAACCTCTGCAACTCGAAGAACGACCAGGCCACTTTTCTCTTCTGGACCGGCGGGTATATTCGGATTGTTGTATGCCTCTTGCTCTTCCTCTTCTGCAAAAGCTGGTGATACTGGCTGAAGAACTACAGTAGCAGCTATAGATGCTGCTGACTTGCAAAGCCATGAGCGACGAGTACTAATAGATGCTCTATATGTGGATGTTGCTGACCATGACCATGCTGCAGCGATAGGTAAAGAAAATGATAATATTGCGATGATAGACAGCTTCATTGTTCTTCTTCCTCGGATGCAGCAGCCTCGATGTTGTTGTTTTTTTTCTCTAAAAGACTCCGCTTGATTCTAGCCCATGCACCGTGGCGACTCGTAGGGTCGACCTCTAGCCAGTAAAGCGCTTCTCTTCAAATATTCTTGCTGTAAACAGGTGCATGATAGGCCATGCTCCATGCTCCATCTTCGTCATTCGTCATCTCTCGGTACGTTGCAGTGCTTTGTTGTTCATGCTGACGCATCAACCATTTTGCACACAGCGCGCCATATTCTTTATGTCTTGGCTTGGATGGAGAGGGTGGAGGATGGCTTGAGATCTATCATACCGTTGTCAACATTGTGAGATCTTTCCTCCCCATCACGGCATGACGAGCGGCGGCAACATAATCTTGGTACTGCTAGCTGTTCTGCTAATTAATGTAAGCGCATTCACCTCCCCGCATCAGTCCTCATCCATTAGTGCTGGTTCTTTGTTCGCAAAGCAGCAAAAGAAGCAATCGGCGGCAGCCGGCAGAAACCTCGTCATCAAACAGCAGCTGAGCGATATGATCGCGGATATGGCAGCTGTCGGTGCTGGTGCGGTAGCTGGAGCAATAAGTAGATATCAAATCGGCAACATCGCAACAAGAATCATTGCAGAGGATAAGCGTCTATCTGGTCTTACTGGATGGCATACTGCTGCCATCAATATTTTCGGTTCGTTTATTCTAGGATCTCTGGCAGGAACACCCACTATTGATGCATCAACAGCAAAACCAGATGCGAAGGGAATCAGCCCACGCATGAGATTGATGGCTGGCGTAGGATTTTGTGGGTCATTCACGACATTTAGTACATTTTCAGTTGACATAGTTGGCATGTTGAACAGTGGTAAATTTGTTCGTGCAATAACCTACGCAACAGCAAACAATGTTGGTGGCATCGCTGCTGCATGTGCTGGTTTTAACATGGCGAAACGAATGATAAAGAAGTAACAGAAAACTAATATGTAGCATAAGACTCAAGAAATCTATTTTACAATTGTCAAAACTGGTATATGACAGACAAAATGGTATCAAAGTACACAAATACAGAGCGCAACGTCTAACTTTCAGTCAATTCATTCTTCAAGTACTTCGCATGCCTTTGTATCCTCGTCGCAAACCTCCTCCGAATCGCCCATTTTGACAGCATAAATACACGCTCCAACAATGAAAGCTGCCCCCACAGCATCTGACGCCCCAAATGTTTCTCCGACGACTACTGCACTAATAGCTGCAGCAAACAAAGGTTCTGTAGTAAGGATAATCGAAGCATCTGTAGCTGGAACCCTCTGGAAGGCAATTGACTCAACCCATAATGCAAGTGACGTTGTTATGATGCCAGTATAAAAGATGGCCCCCAATGCAAGCGGTGATTGCAGAATAGGTGTAAAGTTAGGTACCGTGAACCCACCACCCATCAACATTGATTGCTTTGCTCCCTCCACAAGAGCATCAGCATCTACATTTGTTGCCAAATCCACAGCAGCATGTGGCGAAAGCTCAAAGAATGCCAACGCAGCAGTCGCCACCACTCCTAGCTTGATAGCAGACACAGGCAGTGCTGCACTGGGCTCCTTGTGCATCAACTCTTCCAACTGCAAGTATCCCATTCCAAATCCAATAGGTTGCGCGAAGGAAATCAAATCTCCAATAGTAGGATCTCCCGCAGCTCCCTTCAACTCAATAATGGCCACTCCAGCGACAGCAATCAGGGCAGGGATAAGTTTTGTCAAATTAAATTCGGTAGTTGTAAACCCCCGGCCCTTGGCGGCGTTGACACGCATGAACTCGGCAACAATTGCCACAAAGATACAATTCAATGAGCAAATCACACATGCTCTGCTTGGAGTTGTAGTCATTAGACCGACGGATTGACCAATATAACCAAATGCAACCCATGATCCACATATCAGAGCTCCCTTGGCAGTTTCCCACGAAATAGCCCCCTTCTTTACAGCATTAATTGATCCTGGCAACAACGATAACGCCGCTACTGAAAATCTTGCCACCGCATACAACGAAGCATCCACACCTGGTTGAGAAACTATTACTTTCGCACAGGCAAAATTGGATGCCCATAGTGCACAAAGGAGGACTACGACGCCTCTCCAGAAGAGGCCATCACTTGTGGATACCCCCTCCTCGGCGATGTATGCGCCCTCTTCTCTCAATGGGGCATTGGCGAGATATACAGCTGCCTGTTCGGATGTGGTAATCACTGGTCTATTCGTTGTATCTTGTTCTTCAAGTGCAGCGGTAAGATCTTGAGCGACACGTAGCAATTCTGGATCGTTGTTAGCAGTAGTAGTAGCAGTTGTTACAATATTGGTGTCTTCCTTTGTAGAGAATAATAATAGCGAGGAATGTTGTTTCCCTGTATGAAGGATTGTTTCTGCGCTGAGTGGACGCCGGACGCTTGTTGGCCCTACGAACGCCGTCGTGGTTGGTGAAAGACACAAGAGCGCTGTTGCCGCCGCTGCTGCGATAGTATTGAAGCGCTGAGTCGTCATCTTGGCTTCTATCTATAGAATTATGAATAAGTAGATGTCAAGAAGAAGGATATGATAATAAATGGCTGCTGACTGTTCGCTTCTTGATCGTGACTCCGGACCTTGATGCGTTCCATGTTGCATCTGCATCTGTTTTGTGGATTGCAATTGCGTGCGCGCGCCTTCGCATTTAGATTGCGCGGAGTTGGCGATGCGATGGAGGCAGAAAAATTGTGTCACATAATTATGTGACCATCTGGCGAGTGCCACTTTGGCAGATGGTCCAACGCATCAACTCAACGCTCAATCAATCACAGCCGCAAAAATGGAAGCGAGATTCGGCGAGACGAAAAATCCTTCCGCCTTCATCCTTCTTCCGCTTTCCGCCTTCCGACTCCGTTCATCGTTCTTTGCAACCATTGCTGAAGATTCTATCGTACGAAAGGCAGAGAATACGCTGCGGATCTACACTACAAACCTTGAATAAGCTTGATTAACAAACTGACATCATGGAGCGGTATCAGAAAATGGAAAAGATTGGGGAGGGCACCTACGGAATTGTCTACAAAGCAAGAGACCGGGTATCGGGGGAAATTATTGCATTGAAGAAGATTCGATTGGAGGCGGAGGATGAAGGAATTCCTAGTACTGCAATTCGGGAGATTAGTCTGTGAGTAGAAGTATTAGTTGTGTTTTCGTTCGATATCCTTATATTATGTCAATGTGTCATGCATGCCTGAACGTGCATTTCTTATGCACTTGTATCGATGCTGCTTTGTGTTCTTTGGCTGATGGATACATTTCGTTGCGAAACACAACACAAATATCTTTCATCAACTCTGCGCAATCCATGAATACACCACACTGACATTAAAATTGCGCACATCATATATCATCACATCTGAACATATCACGCAGCTTGAAAGAATTACAACACCCAAACATTGTTCGACTCTACGATGTCGTTCACACGGAACGAAAACTAACACTAGTCTTTGAATTTCTAGACCAGGATTTGAAGAAGTATCTAGATGTTTGTGATACCGGGTTAGAATTGCCAATTTTGAAAAGTTTTCTCTACCAATTACTCATGGGAGTGGCATATTGTCATCATCATCGAGTTCTGCATCGTGATTTGAAACCTCCAAACTTATTGATCAATCGAGAAGGTCAACTAAAACTTGCCGATTTTGGATTAGCACGAGCATTTGGTATCCCAGTAAGATCATATACGCATGAGGTGGTGACATTATGGTACAGAGCACCGGATGTGCTCATGGGATCAAGGAGATATAGTACGCCTGTGGATATCTGGAGTTGTGGATGTATTTTTGCAGAAATGGCGAATGGACGACCGCTGATTGCTGGAACGTCGGAGGCAGATCAATTGGATCGTATCTTTCGGTTGTTGGGAACGCCTATGCCGGAGGAGTATCCTGGAATTGTGGACTTGCCGGAATATCACCCCAATCTACCTCGGTATCCTGCCCCTCCGAATGGTATTGCTGGTTTGGTACCAACGTTGGATCCGACAGCAGTTGATTTATTGTCGATGATGCTTCAATATGATCCTGCACGAAGAGTTACTGCAGAGGATGCTTTGAAGCACCCGTTCTTTTTTGATGTTGCTGGAATTGTAGGTGGCGGTGGAGCTGGTGTCCTTGGTAGTGAGATTCGAATGGGAGCATGAGCATGCCGAATTGGAGGAATGTGGCCTGTGGCATGGTGCATGCTATGCACCTGCATGCTTGCTGAAGAACAATATATTGCTAGAGAGTGACTGTGAGTTAAAGTTTTATATAAACATAAATAGACAAGATGTTTTAGCTTGGCGCCACTCAATCTCTTTCGTCGTTAGTTCTCCAAAAATATTAACGTAGCAGCCATTTCGGAGCTAGCACTCTCCACGCTTCTCACAACAGTTTTGCCTTTGACCTCCATCTAGAGAGAGATAGTGGATAGAATGAGCAATCAAAGCTCGTCAGCACCAAGCACAGATGTTGTCGCAAGAAGATTGTTGGAAAGCTTCTTGGACGATGTAAATGAGTTCGCCAGGTCTGGATCAGGGTTTCAGAACTGTACTGAGAGGGAAAGACGAGCCCTGAATGACTTGATGACTCAACGATACCTTGTCGAAGGCATCGATAAACTCCCATTTAGTCCAATTGTGAAAAAGGTGAAGGAGATTATCAGTGATTTCATCCATAATAAATGTAGAGCACTGGAGTACTGTGTATCAGAGAGAGTGAAAGAAGAGAATTCGTGCATCGCTACCACATCTTGGACGTGTCAGGTTTGTGGAAAGTGCAATTCAGAAACGGCTCAGGAAAAGCAGCGTGTCTGCGTAGTCTGTGGCAGGAATCGAAACTATCAAGGCTCCAAAAAGACTCAAAAGCTGAATAAAGTAAGTATAGATCCCACACCCTTGTCGACGATTGCATCAAAGCAATGTCTGAGGAAAGCGCAGAACAGCAGCAAGCATTCTTGTCTTACACCGCCCAACAATGTCTTCGCGACAAAAGCTGATTACGAAGAACTTCAGAGATGCGAAATAAAAAGTCAAATCAATGATGTACTTGAAGAGGTACGGTCTATAATGGGTGGAATTATGGAATAGAGTTTTGAGGTAACAAGTTTCATTCCCGTTTATTATTCTTGAGCAGTAGTTGCAATCGATGACGTGATTCCTTGAACCTTGAATCAGAAGCATCAATCCCAATCTGCTCAAGTATTATATCGCAGTAATGAATCTCTATTATTGTAGACAAAAAAGATTGTGATAAAGTACCACACTGCTGCAGCGAAACAATGATGGCAGCCGCAGCAATTATCGAAGGGACAGGCTTGTTTCCTACAAAGAACGAATCTGCCACACTCAGTTCCACCGCAAATGTTGTATATTCAACCAACTCATTTCTGTCTCTTTCATTAATTTCATGGGGCAATAAAAGTATGAGATGCATCACAAAAGAGATGACTGTGGGCGGGTTGAGGTAGTAATCTAAACTTGCCACGATCAACCACTCCATATCAAATATTTGGCTGGGAGTATACTTTCCCCTCGAGAAGCGTGATAATGCTTTTAGGGACAAATCGTTGACTTCCATTAGCTTGATTGCAATACTAAGTGTAGCACAACTAACCAAGAGGACTGCATTCTTGTTCTTGCTGGCATCCTCTTTTTCGTGAGCAAAGTAACGATCAAAGAGGTTCATGCTCACCGCAACACACTCTCTTGACATATGAAAGTGATCAACAACGCTATAGCTCCATGTTGTGATTTGCGCTCTCCAATCCGGGTTTACCCTCCTCATTGGATCAAGTTGTGGTGTTGCTATCGCCGCTGCATCACTTGCTGCTACACCAGCAGATGCAGGCGTCGTAGTTACAAATCGATCATAATTATATATTGTGTTCTCTTTCCACAGCATAACATTTAATCTTTCGACAATACAATCGTGCGTAAGATTTCCAATCTCATCTCTTCCAAAGCAAAAGTGATCGGGGGAGCTGCGATGCTGTTTGTAGCGGCGACGTCGCGATTCATCATGTGGGACATTATGTTGTTTCATAGCTGTTCTGAATGAGTGGTGCTGGTGCGTTGGCAGTCGTCTGCTGCCTCCATGTTTGCACATAGTTCGGATTTATTGGTGAGGCGGATGAGGCAAGTGCGTGCAGGTTTGTTCGGGAACATCATCGTGCGTGGGCTTCTTGATGCACGTGCAGATGCGAGGAGATTGGATCTCCATTGATTCCGGCTGAGTCGTCTGAGGTTTAGATGAAAGATAACTTCTTCTTCTTGCAAACTTCTCGAAAGGTACAGAACAAGACCAAAAATAGAGACAAACCCTGTGTTGTGTAAACGAGGTGTGATCGAGATGTGTGTCTCACATGGACGCATCGAGTATGATGTAGCAGACTCCATGACCATGATGGCCAGAGTCAGCCCGCATCATCCTAGTAGATAAACCTACCAAACCAATTGTTTCATAAACGATGTTGTTGGCTAAACCATCAGCTGTAATCTCGGTCTATTCATATTTAACACTCCTTCTCTGCTCTCTCCTAATTAAATCAGCATTCACATTTGTGCCAGTTGCACATCATCATCGTCCAAACACAATTTGCAGCATGGATCCATCAACATTCTTCCAACCAACTGTTAGCCTAACAACAGCGGCTGTAGAAAAGGCAATATCAGCAGGAGAGATTGAGGCAGAAAAAAACGGCTGGAAAGTCACAATTGCCATCACTGATACAAGTGCACCCATCATGGTAAAGAGATGCAATGGCGCTTTCCCTGCCTCATACAACGTCGCCGTCGAAAAAGCAAGAACAGCTGTACAATTCCAAAAGAAGACGGGTGACTTGGAAAAATCTGCAAACGTCTCAGACGGAAATAGCCGAACAGCATTACTATCAGCTCCATATGTGCTGATGCGGGGAGGGGTTCCAATTTTCATTAATAACTTGTGTGTGGGTGCAGTTGGAGTTAGCGGTGTTGCTCCTGATCAAGATGAGCAAGTGGCCAACGCTGCAGTTGATGCTTTGAATCAACTCATGAAGTCCAAGTTATAAGTCTGAAGACAAATCAATCGGCAATCTACTGTTAATGCGTCAGGTATATTTTCTACTGAACAAATAATAATCACCAAAGTAAGCACAGACCACAGAGTCAGTGATTCAACTCTCTCCTCTTTAATGCAGTTTCATGATCATCACACACTAGAGATTACCATCCTTGTAATCTTGCAAAACCTCCATCTGCAACTCAAATATTTCAACAGCTGCTTTGTAAACAGCCATATCCCTACTATTCAACTTCATAATCAATTCCTTGGTCTCGTCATCTAGTTCAGTTGTGCCGCAAGTGGGGGCATGTCCTGCATTTCTGTGTTCAAAAGGGCAGCTCTTTTTATCAGAGTATCCCTCGGGCAATGCAAATGTATTATCCTCCAAATCCTCCCCACGTGACTGAAACTCTTCCTCCATTACCTTCGTTGCATTATTTAAGTTCTCAGCTAGGAAAGGAAAGATTTGTCTAAAGCCTTCAACACTCTCTTGAATTCTATCTGTGAGTCCAATCCATGTAAAGTCTTCTCTCAAATTTTTGATCGCCTCTTGAACAATATCTGCTTCCATGGGGAAGCGAACATCATTTGCAATGTTGTACAAGTCCACACTTGACAGTAAGTTGGTGCTTTGGTGGCCAATTAGTTGGACTGCACACGAGTTGTTTGGCTCGTAAAGAAAGTTGGGGACAACCTCGCTATTGTCTTCCTCGTTATCTGTTTTACCCCTACCCCGCCTTGAAACAAATGTGCCATTGTAAATCTGTTTCAACACATCTTTGAGTTGTTGACAATCATAGCAACTTTTCAAGGTGAATCTGTACATACTCCACGCACGATCAATCGGATTTCGGATGACCGTGATCTTATCAACATCCTTCCATCCAAAAGTACGAACAGCGTGTAGAGATGCACAATAGCTCATGACATTCGATTCTGAAGATCGGCATATATTCATCTCATCGATAGAGGTATCGGTCTCGTCAGCAGGATCAAATGGCGCAGCATCAATCTGAGCTCCATTTTCATCATTGCGATAGAATACATTATTTGACAGTGTTGCACCGAGTTTATCTGCCAACGTCTGCATGCACATATGCACCCCTGAGCCACACTCGCTCATTCTGCCGTAATTGATAGAAGTCCCGTTGTGCAGCTCCCTCTGTCGCCTTAGTGCGCAACTGATCAAGCCATCGACACTGGTACCTCCCGTCTTCATGTGATGCATATGCATGAATTGTTTCGGAGAGGTTGTACTCAACACGAGCGTACGCTGATTGTCGGTAACGGTCATGCGGTTATCCGTACTTGCACTCATCCGAAGGGCATTCTTGGTCTGCAGTAGCGTGTCACGAAGTTTTCCCTTCATTTCATCTCGCTCCTTGGGAGTAAGGGGAACAAAGTAATCTGGAACGACGTCGTCCTCGCCAACACTCGATGCATCTTCATCTGAAGGATCAGTTGCATCCTCCGATTCTTCAGCTTCCTCCGACTCTTCGGTTTCCTCCAACTCCTCAGCTTCCTCCAACTCCTCTTCCACTTCCTCCACCACCTCCAATCCCTCTTCCAATACCTCCAACTCTTCTGCAATCTCAGTATCCTCTTGCAGCTTTTCTACTAACTCCCCAATATACTCTTCCTTCTCTTCCGCCATCACCCCATCATCATCAGCTTGAGCCTCTGCAATCTTTTCAACAATATCTTGATTATCTTCAATCAAGAATTCCTTGTCCTCTTCCAACTCTTCCTCAAGCTCTTCCAACACTTCTTCCTCGTTCATTATTTGATCTTCCACATCACTCCAGTTTCCACTGAAACTTGTGGAAGTTAATTCTTGCACCTCTTCGGATACTTCCAACATCCCGTCCCCCACCTCTTTCACAATTTGCTCTTTGATAATTTCCGTCTCTTCTTCTGTGAAGAATTCATCCCCTCCTCCACTATCACCACCGCACAGACCACAACTTTGCTTACAAAAGTCCTTGATCAAGAGTTCCACAGCAGCAGTATCATCCTCACTGCTCATAATGCCTGTACTTCTATGACACCTTCTCTGCAGTAACCCCTTCTTATCAACCCTTCCAACATAACTAGTACATGATTTCCCAATCTTGGGATGCTTCTTCCCATTGTGAAAGAGAAAATCCGGATCATCCTGACATAATCCTCCCTCTCCTCCCGTGGTGGTGGAGGAGGAGGGCTTGTCATTGAAAATTTTACCACGTACCCCATTGAATTCTTCCTCGGTAAACTCATCCGAGATGACTTTACTATTGCCATTACTGTTGTAATACTCTTTACCAAAAATGACCATGGCAGCCAAGAATGAAAATAATACTACAAATTTGACACGAAAGCGACGCTCATTTGTCTGAGATTCCGTGGTGTCCAAATGGTGCTGCAGATCATGTGATTGTGTGGCATACCCGTCATCATCGTCATTATGATCATGCTCGTAGCGGTCTACATCGTAGTCATCCTCTTGGTTAGGGTAATCTTCCTCATCCTTTTCAAAAGATAGACCAGAGTCATCTTGATAAATTGTCGGGGTGGTGGGAAGATCATCGTTGTTAGTTCTGTCATGGTCTTCGTCGGCAGTGCCGATTGCGGCGTAGGGCTCTGAACGTAATCCTAGAGGTCTACCCATTTTATATAGTTATGAGTAGTGCTAGATTGATGCTGTTGGAAAGTAGAGAAATATTATATCGTGTATCGTGGACTCTTTGAGATAGAGAAAAATGCGGCGGAAGGTGGTGCAGAGAGTCTGATCAATATCGAGGTATCGCTTTATTATGGTGTAAAATTGAACTGAAAGATGGTGCTGCTTGTGCTCCGAGTGAACTTATTGCTGCGTTGATCTAAACAAGATGATAGGGGACAACGGCGGCATAATATGCATTGCTTGCCTTGGCTTGGCTAGGCTCGGTTGAACGTGGCGTGGAGAAAAGAAGGTTTTTGGTGAAGAAGCACAAGACTTTCTTGAAATGAAAATCAAAGCTGCGGCTTGTTGCGTGACATCAACAAAAAAAAAGGGCAACATGATGCCGGAGCGGAGGTGTAGCAAGCACATCGTAGGGCAGCCAGAGTGCAGCAGCTGATATAGTTCTTCGCGTCGTGTCGTCGCTGTCATTGTTGCCAACATCCTGTGCACAAGACGTGTCATCTGCGACTCTTACTTCTAAAACTACCATATATCTAATGTCGGGCAAACATCACAATAAAGTATTAGCACATCACAACAACATGTCTCTCCATCAACCGATCGGCGCTACAAAAATAATACCACTTGCTCCACCAGCCAAGGAAAAATCATCCAAGCTCAAGTCAAACTTGCAAAACTTGGCATCATGGCTGTCACCGCGAGTTAATCGGCCGAATAGTAGTCACTCTAGGAAACAACAACGCAGTGAGTGCGATGATGACGATGATGATCGTTCCAAAAAGAGAGGACATCATCAAATCTTGATAAGGCCACGTGGCTCTTCCCTTGATAGAAAGCAAGTCGATGGACGGGGAATAGGTAGTACGAATAATTGTGCTGGAGATTTACATCGAGGATGGAAAACAGATGATAGAGATTTGATATCACAATCTCGTAGTGCAGATGATTCACTGGATGATGATCAACCACCAGTGGCAAGTGGTAGTGGTGGTGGCTATCGATATTCTCCTCAGCATCAGCAGCGACAACAACATCTTCAGCAGCAGCAACGAAAATCTGGATCACTTTTGACTACATTCTTGCTCTATTTTGATGCTCTATTGCCGGAATACTTTACCTACTTTCCATCAGCGTCGGATATCGATAACAATGGTGCAGCTAATGCAGTTAGTGTACTCGAACGAGGGGCGAGGACAGTACAACTGCATTCAGTGTCACCCATCTATCAGCGTCACAGCCATGGTAGCGGTCACGATCATAAATCATCTTCTGCTCCATCCACTCCCAGTCATTTTCTTGCTGAAACGTCACTTCATTCTAGCAAAAGTGACAGAGAGAAGATTAGCAACAATGATACAAATACCAACACGAACCAGCAGCACTGGCTTACCCGAGAGAGACTGCAACGAGTTGCTGGGCAAGTATCACCGAGAAATGTGAAAAGTATGAAGTTTAATTCAACATTACAAGCCGAATGGGAGAGGTTCACATCACCATTTCTGATGCTTGCTGGGGCAGAAGTGTTGTACGGGGAGATGGAACATGTGTTGGATCCTGAAACTGAGCGAAAATTTGCAAATGGGGAAAGTTTATTGGTTAGTAGTGAAGTTGTTGGAAAGGAAAGTTCTTCCACCGCTGTTCAATTTGACAATTCTGAAGAACAAAAAGATTCGGATGCCCACTCTCCAATACGTTCCCCTGGTGACTCCAGCAACAAGCGAGGATCACGTAGACTTATAGCAATGTATCGACAAGTTCGAGAAGACTTTATCATTGTTGGTGAGTACCTCTGCGATCCTGTGCTTGGTACTCACGGCCCCATCGGTGGAGGTGTGTCAGTTAATAGCAACAATGATTCAATGACGGAGTTTACACCGCAATCTACATTCGAGTTGTCGCCGCGATCGTCTCCACAAAAGATGTATGGTAGATCAAAATCACAACCTTTGACACCGGAAAATAATCGTTCAGTTCAATTTAGCCCTTCGAGGAATTTGAATCAAGAGGCATCCTCTGATGAATCTCAGCGACAGATTGCCGCTAGATCACTTCGAAATACGCTCAATGCTCTCATAGCATTTATTGATGCTAGATGTGTGTTGGTAAAGATCCATGCAGATCTGTGCTGTTGGCCCAATGCTCCGTTTGGCACAGCGGAAGGTAGTAGAGGTGGAAACAAGTGGGCAATGTTAGCCGAACAATGCCGATCGACAATGCTGAAAACATCATTCTGGACGTTTAATAACGATTCAATGGTGCAGCTTGCATTAACGAAACTTGAAACAGAGACCAAGGCTCTGGAGCTGGCACTGCTTTCTGTTTATCACTTGATGGAATGCGAGTAAGTGAATCTCTTTCGTATTTGATGTTCTGCGTTTTATTCATAGGTCACTCAAGACAACTTCTCCTCTTTGTCACATAGCTTTTTCAATTGTGTCCTACACGCACGCAAGCTCCACGTGCTCCTACGTCGTACCGCTCAGACTTCTCTTCAACTGAAATGGATAAAGACTTCGCTTCGGAGGACTTTATCAATGATGAAGATCATATTTGACAACAATGCCAATGAATCACCGCTGTTATCTCGGTCGCCATCACTTCTCAAGCACAAGGCACAGAAATCCGAGGAGGCAGGGGCAGTTGGAACAGATTTTCTCTGAGTTCATGTTGATGAATGAAAGTGGTCCGCCACTAGCTGTTATAGTTGTTCACAGAAATGCACAAAATGAACGTGAAGAAGAAATCGACAGCTTACCCGTTGGAGCGGCTCACTCTTTGGGAATCCCAATGAGTTGGACCCCTCTCTACATGAAGTCGACTCTAGATAAAAGCAGGGCTGATACAGCAAGTGCACAAACTAGGAATAATCCCCTGGTGACAAATGATCAGGAATAACTTCGGTGGGTTGAACGAAAACAAAACAAATTCCAACACAATACAGCAATCTGACAGCGAAAGAGAGATAAGCTGGCCTTTTGCTGACTGGTCTCAAATCGAGAAGAAGTTGACAGCACACTCTGGAATGAACGTAAGGACGTACAACATTTGCAGCTCTCCTAACAAACACACTCCCTCTCCGAGTAATGCGAACAAAGCAATGCCAAATGCAACATCCAAGTGCCACATTGTCCGCATCACTGACGCCATATCAATCATTGCTGTACAAGGTGCAAGCCCTCGCACCAGACCTCGTCAAGTATCAACATTGGAAGAATCTTTGGCCAAGCTCGCGCTACGGTTTCTTCCTGAAAATATATTCAGTGCAAGCTCTGTCTTGCAGGCCAAAACGTCAGTTGCTCCAAGGTCCAGCAAAAATGCAAATGAACGTGGTGAAAACTCAAAGAAGCGGCCTGAAGTCTCAGCACTATGGAATGGAACTGGATGGTCAGATGTCCAACGCAAACAAGTTCTCCACTCGTTGGGCTTACGAAGCAAGCACAGTCCAGTGGTTTCTGCTCCATTGAAGAGTCCATATGTGAGGCGACAAATGAGCAGGATGCGGCAACGAAAGAAAAAGAAAAGGAATTCTCTAAACACTGGCCATTTAATTATGTTTCTTGGGCCTGAATTGAGCCACTTGATATAGATAGTCACCATTTTACTTCTCTAAACCTGTGGTTCTTTGCATCTGTTCTCATCGTTCTTTCTTCATGAAATGATGTTCTTTTTGGGGCAATGTTTCTCTTTTTTGCATGGCACTGTATTTCTGATTGATGAGAAGAATCTAATTCGTCTCTCAATCCTTCGATGGAGCTCATGAAGAAACTTGAAACGGAGGCATTAAGCTTGCCCATAACTGACTGTTCTGTCATAGGCATAGGCTGCTCTTCATCGCCAAGGAAATTGCTTGAGTCAATGCTTGAGGACAAGTCTGTGCTGGTGCTGGGAGCTGACCTACGCAATGCCTCTGTAGCCTCAGACTCCCTGACAACTTTTTGTAATATCGCGTTGGCACCCGCTGCTGTGAAAACACCAGAGGCGCTTAGTTCTGCCTTCACCTTGGATGATAATCTTAGCGTTTCGATCTTGCGTGATTTCATCTTTTCCTTGAGCTTGTGTCTGGCGGCTTTACTTAGTTTTCTGATCGGCCGGCGGCTAGTTTGTCTACCAATTGCTTGTGTTTGGATGAATACAAAGTGTTTGTTGTCGACTGAGATAAGGATTTTGTTACACACTATCGTAAGTAGGAATGTGTTCTTGCCAAGATGCATGCAACTACTTACAGTAGAGAAGTGATATATTGATGCAGCGTTGTGAGCATGGTCGTGTGAAGGGAAAGGTAATCGTGCGATTCGCAATCCCGATAAGACAAAAGACCCTTTGGTCAAATGACCGTTCAACAGTTATTACCGCACGCGATTAATATATGGGTGATCTCAACAAATATCTAATACTACCAAACCCGAGAAGTACTCAAATCCGCCGCAAATAAGGCCTGACACAATTCAACTATCATGATTGGAGGAGCAGCACGAAGATTATCGAAGCGCCTATCAGGATTCAATGTCGATGATCGACGTAGCAGTGATCCTGGCGCCGGCACCATCAGTACATCCCAATCATCGTCAGGGAAATCAATTTCAAAGATTTCCATGCGACGATTTTCAATACGTTACTCGTTGGACGAAGGTGAAGAAGAGGATGATGGATCTCACCGTGATAATCATGAAGTAATTAGCATACATTGCGGTCAATCGGGCAAGCGAAAAGAGGGATAGCTTCAGGGCGGAGCTTCCTCAATCGCTGCTTCAAACACACGATGACCGGGATTGCGTCGCTCCCATCAAGCTTGAAGAAATAAGCTTCGGTCCAAAGCTTGGGTCTGGGGAATATTCCAATGTCTTCGAAATACAATCGTTCAACTTGCAAGAGTTAGATGATACCCACGAAACCAAAACCGCTGAGGAATTGGAAAAACGACGTCTGTTGAAGCAGTGTGAAAAATATCGTGAAACAAAGAAGGCTCGTTATGCAGTGAAGCATTTGAAGGGAGACTACTTCCGTAACCATGATTCGGATAAGTGTATTCAAGCAGTTAGGTGAGTCTGATGTTTTCTTCTTTTATGGCTAATTTATCAGTGAAATGCTCACATGTTATGTCAACATATGGACTTCTTCTTTCAGTGATTTAGCACTGGAGGCTGAGTTCCTGGCATCCCTCAGTCACCCGCACATAATGAAATTACGTGGGTTGGCCTTCAACGGCACATCTGGATTTGAGACTGGACCTACTGGATACTTTCTGATCATTGATCGACTTTTTGAGACTCTTGTTGATCGGATTCAAAGTCTTCTGCCATCGAGAAGGGCAAATTCTTCTCATTAAGAAGATCCATCTCGTTAGGCGGATCTTTTTTCCATCCCAGTTGGGAAAGCGAGTGCAAAAGACCTCAGTAAAACTAATTCTCTTCCACCTAGCACAGGAGAAGACAAGCCGATGGATGAACGACTCAGTGTAGGTGAGTATAACTGCATATATGACCTTCGACCATCGTCTTCTACATCGACGTTCTTTAAACACTCTTTGTTCTTGATCATATTATCTACTTCCTATGCAGCTCTACAAATAGCTGCAGGGCTGAAGTATTTACATTCCCATCATATCATTTTTAGGGATTTAAAGCCTGCGAATATCGGCTTCGACGTAAGAGGTAAGAGTGTCTCTTTCTTATTTGATGCCCTACTTTCAATGCATAGGTTGCTAAACACATCTTTCCTTTGGCATAGGTGATGTGAAGATATTTGACTTCGGGTTGGCTCGTGTGATGCCAGATGACGGTTGTCCATACACAGATACATTTGTTATGTCGGGTGCAGGATCTCCACGATATATGTCACCAGAGTGCCTCACGCTGGGGAAAGTTACAACATGAAAGCGGATATCTATTCCTTTGCGATAATCTTATGGGAAATACTTTCAGCTTCTCGGTCTTATGCCTTTGTAAAGTCTCGTGAGCAACTCATTCAACATGTCGGTAAGAATGTGAAAGAATTTGATCAAATGTGTTTTCGTCATGAAGCTCGACTAACGATTGATTTTGCATCAAACTCTTCGCCAGTTCATAAAGACGGAAGACCTCATATTAGTGAGGAATGGCCTTCGTCAATTAGAGGAATGATGGAAAGCAGTTTTGACAAGGATATGTGCTTGCGCCCGAAAGCATCTTTGTTCTACGACATCATCCGAGGCGAGCTTAAGAAGATTCGGAATGGTAATGCACTAGGATTGAATGATACTTGGCTTCAACGCCGTAGATCCGATGTGAGCTTGAAAAATCTCTTCTCCTCCGAAGATGATGTAACACGACTTAGTTCCTCAAGCGCAAAACTAAAGATGCATGCCGAGATAATCAGGCGGATAACTGATGAGGAGGAAGTAGACGAATCTTTCCATCTTTTTGACAGGCCTAGCTGATAGACGCACATTTCACTACACAGATCTAATCACAAGCACACATGTTGTTATCAATGCAATGATAAGTAAGATGTTAACAGTTAGCAAAATTCATCATTGGAATCACTGTCACTGTCTCCCCATACAATAGAGTTGAAGTCTCCGCCATTGGTGGTCTTTTCACTCTGAACATAGTTCCTATAGCTTTCATGAACGACAACATCACTTCTCTTGCTTGCACTGGCGCATGATCTTCTCCTCTGGTAAGGTGACGACGTGGGTGTCAATTTATCAGGCATGGAGCTTCTGCGATGTACTTGCATATCCTCTTTTTCGACGACTTTTGATCCG
Organism: Skeletonema costatum; assembly: GCA_018806925.1. Lineage (NCBI taxonomy): Eukaryota > Bacillariophyta > Thalassiosirophyceae > Thalassiosirales > Thalassiosiraceae > Skeletonema > Skeletonema costatum. The sequence continues at coordinate 9,013 of JAHBBA010000052.1, read as the reverse complement.
TCCCTTCCATACACCATCTTGGATAGGAAGCTGTTCTCACTTTCGTCGCCAATGAACCACTCATTCTTATCTTTTTTGGGGCTTGCAAAAAACTCCACATCTCTTGGCGTTGTTTTACCTTGTTGTTGTTCATGAGAGTAGACAGGCTCGCTGTATCTTCTTTTGACCTTACTCCATGGAAGGTAACTGTTGTGTGCAATTTTATCTTGAGTTTGATCCACCGCACTTGCCCTCCTCGATTGAACTGGAGGCGGAATCAGTTCGCATCCACTCAATCCAGAGAAGAATCCAGAGGATTCTGTTAGATTTGCTGTGAAGTCTACAGAGCCAGATTGTTCACTTTTACGTAGGTCTGACGATGGTATAATCAGTCATCTTGCAACTCATTCTATCTAGTTGGCTCTGTAACCTGTTTCTCTCCTTGGTGAGACTTCTGTTATCCGCCTCTACCGCAGCCATCTTTTCTTGCTGCAAGTCCATTGACTTTTGTAACCTATTCATTTCTTCTCGTAGTTCATTGTACTGTTGATGAAGAGACCTTGAATTATCGGAGTGAGCTTTCTCCTCGGCAAGAGATGCCAGAGAGAACATGGGCTTCGCAGGCTGATTCGCCTTTGAGAGGAGCGCTTTATTTTCAGACAGTGCATGATTGAGATCGGATGTGAGGCAATCGATCGTCTCCTTTTGTTGAGCTACCTGCAGCTTCAACTCAATAATTACGTCGATATGATCAGGTGGCTTCGGGGACCACGCAGGCGGCGCCGTGTATCTTCTTGTGGCGATACCTCCAAGGCGGTTGGTATTAGATTGGTCCTGTCGGTGGTTTGGATTCGGATGATCAGCTACAATCGCCCTTGGAGGAGGATAGTCAGGTGAGAGCTCTACCCTTGCGCCCGCTGCACAAGCCCTCGACCTCATTCCCTATGGAGGGACTATGACTTGATGGTTCCGTCGAGTGTTCTTGGGCCGCCCCTTGGTTCTTCATCAATTGCAGAAGCCGTTCCATTGATATGCTCCTCATGGCTGACTGAAAAGTGATGTCGGAGGCGACAGTCCTATTGTCTTCATCAGAAATGTCTACAGATGACGGGCCGCTTTCCTTTATCGTACATCATGTTCATTACTATTTTTCCTTGATGAAATCCAATCTGTCTTGATGTGATCTGGATGATGGATCGTTCTGGTTGACTCTACGATGACTTTTGATAACTCCTTCAGCCTTTTCCCTACTTATTCGTTGTGCTGTTGATTTTACTTGGCCTGATAGCTGTCATATCTTATGTGTAGAGGGAGAAATAATGATGCCTTCTTCAATAGAGGACTCTACTATGTAAGTCCAACACAAAGATATGGCAAGGATGTTATGTTGTGTCTCAAGATAGCGTGCAAGTGCCCCGTTGTTTGTGTCGCACCTGGCCTGCGCAATTACACACACAAATATGAAATCGACGAGCGAGCACTTCATCCCGGCTAAAAAGCTATGGGTTCCGAGAGTCGCAGTGGCAGTGAGAGTGTTGGTTCGCCGATATCAACATAGGTGGAGTGGGATCGTCCAAATAATCCCCCGGACATAATAAGTTTAGGCCTAGGCTGGGATTGAGGGGGGTATGAGAGAATACATACGTCAATGTCACGTCAGGCAGGCGGCTTCTACTAATAATTTTATAGGGAGGGGGTATGCCAGCCCGCAAGAAAGTGGGGGAATCTGAGCTGGTGCTGGATTGAGGATTGAGAGGTCTCTGCGGGACAGAGATCCATGACCTACAGGCGTTCTTCACGCTTTTCGGGTTTCCCATTCAAAATTTGAATTCCTACGTTGATTCAGTATAAATGACGTAATGAGTCTTATAAAAACACTTTGGGCCAATTTCTGTCAACTCATCATTCATCAAGCAACTCCCCGCGCTGACAATGACGAAATGATGCCTAGAGCCGGAGCCTGCTACACACACGACGTCGATTTTTTGGCCGATCCTAAAGCATCAATTAAGCCCACATACGTGTTAACTTTCGATTAAACCCTTAGGGATCACCTGGAAACCACCAACTTGAAAGACAGTAATAAAATTTTCTGAAGCACATATCCACATCACCTACAGCGACAACTCATGTCAATATAAGTGGAGTATGACGACGAGTCATTCCGCACATATATTGTGTATTCACTTCGACAGACTTAGTATAATTGATAATAAGCGCCTCGAGACCGAGATCTGCCTTGATCAAGAGGAGTTGACGGCGCAGCAACACGAGCGTTATGATCATGGCACAATTTCACCTCCGTTCGCCCTATTGACATGAAGAAGCAACCTCCGAGACATTACTACCGAAGATCAAGGCAAATACCTCATCAGCTATAATAATATTTATTGCACTTTTGCTGCTGCGAACATAATTGTGAATCATCATTAGTCACATTCGTTGCGAACGACCGTCGATGCCGATTTGAGGAGGCATCTGGATAGTAGACAGAGAACCATACACCAATACAATTGAGGAAGTCTTTGATAAAATGATCATCATGACTCATCAACACCATTCGACCAATAAGAGTAATAAGCAATCAAAATGTCGTGATAACCGAAGAGGCGCTCGAGAAGACTTGCCGCTCGCGAAGTGGAATCAATCTCGTTGTGCCTACTTCAATTTGGATGCAAGCCGAAGACATCGACATTGCAGCCCAACATAAAAAGCAATATACAATATATTCATGAAGAAGGCCGTTTTGGGCCGCAAGTGATCCAAATAATCATTAGGTGGTCAACGTGGGTGACCTTACAACAATGCACTGCATCTGAAGTGATGGGTCCATTCGGCTTCTAGCCAGAGGCCAAAGCAAACACTACGCCCGATAATGATTGGAACTGCCAAGCTCTACCGGAATAATACGAAGATAATGTAGATAACGAAGTGTCATTGAAATAGTTGTGCAGTTGTCTCTTGTCCATGCCGACTTTTAGTAACAACAATAGCTTTGAGAAACTTATTACGTTTTGCATTTCAACCAATATCCAACAACAACATGCGATGCATATCACATCATCGATCAAATAGAGTCTCAGAGCGCCCAATTAGTTTATAATATCATGGCTTTGATTATTGTGTCGCATGTATTGCCTTTTGCAATCGTCAATCAACCCTTGGTGGAGGTTTTAGTGCTACTGCATTGCTTCTGGCTTCTGCCTGCAGACATTGTAACAGTTGTTGCGTACGCTTTAGATTGGTTTGCACTTTCAATAGAATGTGGTAACAAGGACACGATCCAGTGGCAAGGCAGATAGAAGACGTTGAACATCGTGCCAATGATGTATAAGTGTTTTGTTTGTGGCCCACTTCGCACCTACACACTGTTGTTTGCTGGTTTTGATTCGTTTTGATTGTTTGTCTTCGTACACATACTGTTGTTGATCTATTGTACTCTTGATCTTACACCTCATGAACACTTCCAGATGAGGAAATACCCGAGATCTTCCTCAATATCAGCGGTATTATATGGATTGATTTATTCATTCTATCTCAAGATTTGCTGTGGCTGTATCATATTCTAAAAGAGGTAACTAACTTTCTCCAAAAGTTCTTGAGCATCGACAACTTATGTATACAACTATTTGTTCCATCAACAAGTGTTTTTATCCCAACATGATACCAATATTCACCGTATATTATGACCGAATCGTAGATGATGGTATTGCGTTATTTCATTGCATATTATGTACTCAAAGTCTACGATAGGGTGGCAACGGAACGATAAGTACACATTTTTCAAGGACGTGATGGTGACTATAATTTCTCAGCAGTGGTTAAAGATGCGACACTAATCCGCTTCATCTATGAAACCGATGGTATTTATGTTCGTAATCAAAGGCGAAATTTGTTGTGATATATTCCTGTGGTGACCTGCTGCTACCGGAAGAGCGGCCGTCATGGTGATGATGTTTGTGGAGGTGGAGAGAGGTGGAGGTGAGTTTGTGTCAAGTCGAGTCAAATCGAAATCTTGGTATGTTTCTACGGTAGGAATCAAATTCTACGGAGGTCATCGATATTCTGAAGAACGCTGTAGTTCGCACAGGCAATGGTATCAGGCTTGTCCCGGTCACGCCTCAAGTTCAAGCGCAAGCGGAAACACGATTGCATACTTAGATGCAATTTTTGCCAAGAAGTTAGAAGTTAGGTACCACACTTCTTATGATGAAGAATAATATTATGCACAAATCTTCACAATGATAAGTATTATGATTGGCAGATGATTCAATATTTTCTACTTTAAACTTGGACAATTTACTGCAATGTGACCAGCGTCTTGGCACCAATGACAGTATTCGTGATCATACTGACATTGTAAATCATCCTCATCTTCATCTGCTACAGTGCCAGTACTTTTGCTTTTGTTGAATTTGGTGCAACCATCAGGATGATAATTGTGATATCGACAGATGGGTGTCCCTTTGGGTGAGAGGACTAGAGGTACCTTCTTTGGATGAGAATATCTTGAGAGCAATTGCTGCCTTGATAGGCTCTTGTCAGCTTCTATATCAGCCGCAACCGAAGGCGATGCCAATAGAGCGTTGTTGAACCAAATTTGTCCGTTTGTTATAGTCCCTTCATCAGTAACAGAGGGAACGGGAACAGAACAATCAGTATTGTCGTCTGTATGAGATGATAGAAGCGCTGTTGATAACTCATTTTCCAATGCTTCGCTTTTAACGAGAATTAACCTTGGTCGCTCATCTTTGAATGCAGTTTGAACCCATTGAATCATACGCACAACACTTTCCAGCTGTCGATTTCCACCAATGTCTATAAGTACCATCCCTGGGCATGTGTTGTTTGAGGTAGCAAGAGCGTACGCTCCTTTTGGATCAGCAAGTGCATCAACTCTGTGCAATTGTATTAGTTTGGAATAAGCGTCATCATCGCCAACAAGCGTTGTAGCAGACTGATTATACTCTCTGCGGAGGCGGTTGTCCGCTTGCTTGAGTATTTTGGCCCCTGTGTCAAATCCAACAATATTCCCCAGCACCACATTCGCTGCTGTATTATTATTATGCTGTTCTATTTGCCTCAAATTTTGTGACTGTAATAATAAATTCCGCCTCAACAGGAGTGCAGTACATTCTCCTGTAGAGCACCCAATTTCCAATACGTAATCATTTGGTCGAAGATGAGACGCTGCCAATTGCCGATAAGTTGTTGTGTCGGGGGTAAGTAGTACTAAACTCTCTGCGTCTTCGTCAATTTTGTTGTTCTTCAAATGGAGATCGTATACTGGAACTAATCGAGACGGGCGTACGTCGTGTTTTGTAGAGTGACATGTAATGCAATCTTCATATTTCTCAGTGTGATGGTAGCAATGTTGTTGGATTGTAACACGCATATCTTCCGTTAGCTTTCTCTTCTTTTGAGAAACGTGTAATTCGGTTGCGGAGTAAACATGTGTTGTTGATTTTGCCTTAGTATTGATGGACGTTATGCGGCCAGTGTAACCTATCTCTTTCGCACTCTTTGGACGAACATGCACGGCACCACTGATTTTAGGCTCAAACTTCCTTTGAGCATTATTAAAACCACCAAGAAGCGGATAAACTCGCCACTGGTAGGGGTGACATTTCTTGATGAAGTCCATGTTCCAAAAACCAGAATTTTGGTTGTTGCCTACCTACCAATTCGTCCCACTCGATGGAAGAATGGACGGTCATTCAGCAGTCAGCGTGCGATGCGTCGCAGGCAAGAGCGAGAGGGGAGGTAGAAACCTATCTACCTAGATCCCCACTCCTTTTGGCGGGCAAAGTACAATATCATCTCCTCTCCATCAACAATTTGTGAAAACTTATCAGTTTCTAGTGGTTCATCGTATTCAGATAGATTAGTCACTACTCATGCTCTTTTCTTACTAATCAGCGTTGCTACAACGACGTAAATGATGACCTGATGCGGACTAATTTAATACATTCAAGCACAATTCCATATAGTATCTAACGCTGTGAATATGGCAATCAACAGCTTTTAGTGACCCATTAAAGTTAACCATGATAGTATAGAAGCATCTTTAGCACGGCTCAAGCATTGTTTGGTCGTATCGGCGTCGCTACAACGACGTAGGTGACCTGATGAGGCATCTGAGACGGCGGCCAGCATTCTTCTCTAGCATCATATCGTATCTAACGCTGTGAATATGGCAATCAACAGCTTTTAGTGACCCATTAAAGTTAACCATGATAGTATAGAAGCATCTTTAGCACGGCTCAAGCATTGTTTGGTCGTATCGGCGTCGCTACAACGACGTAGGTGACCTGATGAGGCATCTGAGATTGTCGCCGGCTCACATTCAAGCAACATAATATCGTATCTAACGTTGTGAGTACGAAAATCAACTGCTTCTAGAGACCCATTATAGTTGACCATGACATTAGAGAAGCATCTTTAGCACGGCTCAAGCATTGTTTGGTCGTATCGGCGTCGCTACAACGACGTAGGTGACCTGATGAGGCATCTGAGACGGCGGCCAGCATTCTTCTCTAGCACCATATCGTATCTAACGCTGTGAATATGGCAATCAACAGCTTTTAGTGACCCATTAAAGTTAACCATGATAGTATAGAAGCATCTTTAGCACGTCTCAAGCATTGTTTGGTCGTATCGGCGTCGCTACAACGACGTAGGTGACCTGATGAGGCATCTGAGACGGCGGCCAGCATTCTTCTCTAGCACCATATCGTATCTAACGCTGTGAATATGGCAATCAACAGCTTTTAGTGACCCATTAAAGTTGGCCATGATAGTATAGAAGCATCTTTAGCACGGCTCAAGCATTGTTTGGTCGTATCGGCGTCGCTACAACGACGTAGGTGACCTGATGAGGCATCTGAGATTGTCGCCGGCTCACATTCAAGCACCATATTATCGTATCTAACGTTGTGAGTACGAAAATCAACTGCTTCTAGAGACCCATTATAGTTGACCATGATAGTATAGAAGCATCTTTAGCACGGCTCAAGCATTGTTTGGTCGTATCGGCGTCGCTACAACGACGTAGGTGACCTGATGAGGCATCTGAGACGGCGGCCAGCATTCTTCTCTAGCACCATATCGTATCTAACGCTGTGAATATGGCAATCAACAGCTTTTAGTGACCCATTAAAGTTGACCATGATAGTATAGAAGCATCTTTAGCACGGCTCAAGCATTGTTTGGTCGTATCGGCGTCGCTACAACGACGTAGGTGACCTGATGAGGCATCTGAGACGGCGGCCAGCATTCTTCTCTAGCACCATATCGTATCTAACGCTGTGAATATGGCAATCAACAGCTTTTAGTGACCCATTAAAGTTGGCCATGATAGTATAGAAGCATCTTTAGCACGGCTCAAGCATTGTTTGGTCGTATCGGCGTCGCTACAACGACGTAGGTGACCTGATGAGGCATCTGAGACGGCGGCCAGCATTCTTCTCTAGCACCATATCGTATCTAACGCTTTGAATATGGCAATCAACAGCTTTTAGTGACCCATTAAAGTTGGCCATGATAGTATAGAAGCATCTTTTTCACGGCTCAAGCATTGTTTGGTCGTATCGGCGTCGCTACAACGACGTAGGTGACCTGATGAGGCATCTGAGATTGTCGCCGGCTCACATTCAAGCACCATAATATCGTATCTAACGTTGTGAGTACGAAAATCAACTGCTTCTAGAGACCCATTATAGTTGACCATGACATTAAAGAAGCATCTTTAGCACGGCTCAAGCATTGTTTGGTCGTATCGGCGTCGCTACAACGACGTAGGTGACCTGATGAGGCATCTGAGACGGCGGCCAGCATTCTTCTCTAGCACCATATCGTATCTAACGCTGTGAATATGGCAATCAACAGCTTTTAGTGACCCATTAAAGTTAACCATGATAGTATAGAAGCATCTTTAGCACGGCTCAAGCATTGTTTGGTCGTATCGGCGTCGCTACAAACGACGTAGGTGACCTGATGAGGCATCTGAGACGGCGGCCAGCATTCTTCTCTAGCACCATATCGTATCTAACGCTGTGAATATGGCAATCAACAGCTTTTAGTGACCCATTAAAGTTAACCATGATAGTATAGAAGCATCTTTAGCACGGCTCAAGCATTGTTTGGTCGTATCGGCGTCGCTACAACGACGTAGGTGACCTGATGAGGCATCTGAGATTGTCGCCGGCTCACATTCAAGCACCATAATATCGTATCTAACGTTGTGAGTACGAAAATCAACTGCTTCTAGAGACCCATTATAGTTGCCCATGACATTAAAGAAGCATCTTTAGCACGGCTCAAGCATTGTTTTGGTCGTATCGGCGTCGCTACAACGACGTAGGTGACCTGATGAGGCATCTGAGACGGCGGCCAGCATTCTTCTCTAGCACCATATCGTATCTAACGCTGTGAATATGGCAATCAACAGCTTTTAGTGACCCATTAAAGTTGGCCATGATAGTATAGAAGCATCTTTAGCACGGCTCAAGCATTGTTTGGTCGTATCGGCGTCGCTACAACGACGTAGGTGACCTGATGAGGCATCTGAGACGGCGGCCAGCATTCTTCTCTAGCACCATATCGTATCTAACGCTGTGAATATGGCAATCAACAGCTTTTAGTGACCCCATTAAAGTTAACCATGATAGTATAGAAGCATCTTTAGCACGGCTCAAGCATTGTTTGGTCGTACTCGGCGGTCGCTACAACGACGTAGGTGACCTGATGAGGGCATCTGAGACGGCGGCCAGCATTCTTCTCTAGCACCATATCGTATCTAAACGCTTTGAATATGGCAATCAACAGCTTTTAGTGAACCCATTAAAGTTGGCCATGATAGTATAGAAGCATCTTTTAGCACGGCTCAAGCATTGTTTGGTCGTATCGGCGTCGCTACACAACGACGTAGGTGACCTGATGAGGCATCTGAGATTTGTCGCCGGCTCACATTCAACAACCGATAATCATCGGCAATAACGTCTGAGTATATTGCCGAATCTAAACCGTTGCTTAC
>JAHBBA010000051.1:0-24007 GCA_018806925.1 Skeletonema costatum | reverse complement strand
CGAACTGGGTGTCCTCAAACTCTGCCATCAACTGCAGGTACTTCCCGGCGTCAAGTAGGAAGGTAGCGTAGTTGGATGAGCATCCTCTGCCATTGGCACCGTAGACTTCTCCATTATCTTCTTGATTGTCTTCTTCAGTCTCATCTTCTTCTACATCGAGGTACCAGTCAGGGCGATCACAGGTCTTGGTGGGGCACAATCGGAGAACAGCAAAGTGCTGCGTCCTGAATGGAGATGTAGCATCTTCTTCGGCAGCCTTATCGACATCAAAGTGCTTGACAGTAGCACAACGCTCGTAGGACAATGAATACTGTGAAGCGTCAAACCCCCAGAGGTTTTCCCAGTCAGCATCTTGGTTGAAGGTACTGTACGCATCATCAGTTCCTTGTACGTAGTTCTTGTTGTAGTAGTTGGCGTTCTGGTTAGCGTTATTGTAGCTACCTTGGTAAGCCGCGGCATCTTCAAGTTTACGCCCAGGAGGAACCATGATGGCTTCATCCATGATACTCTTCTTGAGAGCACTGGATTTGGCCGCATCGGCCATGATCTTGGGGTCGAGTGTCTTGTGCTTGCGCATGGCGCGGATGAATTCTTGCTTTGTAGAGCGGGAGACAGCAGCAGCTGTGCTTCCGGCGAGTAGGGTGGTGAGTGCTAGAGGATAGGTCAACATGATGGTAGTTGGTTGATGATTTTTATGTTGGTGATTGATGTTTACTTTCTGTTTTGGCGAATCGAGATTTGTGTGAGCAATGTGCAACGATTTCACAAAGTGTGAGGACCCGGAAGCTATATCAGGAGATTTTATTGGTGAGTGAGAGACATCAACACTGTCACATTGTTCTGATCAGACGAGAAAGCAAGAGAGAAAGAGAAAGAGATACTATTCCTTCGTGGACAGAGACAGATGCCGTTGATACCTGGCCGTTGTTGTCGCGGATGGACTCGGGCGGGAAGAACGTGCTTCAATGATTTGGGGAGTTGGTCGCGGATGGACGCCTGATATCTGGAAGCACGTGCTTCCACGTCACGTCACCCGGACACCTGCAACGGACACATCGCCAAACTTAAACCCTAAATATCTAAATAACCCCACTCTTCTATTTGTAGGATATATCGTATCTACGGTATTGTATTTTTTAGATATCTCTGCCTCACATCTACACAAAAAAACCATAGTCCGCTGTCTATCCCTATGTACGCTTGACACCCCTACCGCATGGGAGAAGAGAGAAGCTAGAAGTGCTGTTAGCCCCCGCCACAGAGGACCAAAAATGGCGTCCCGTCGATTATTCCGCGAACGGCAATTTAACTAGGGCGCTTCTCTAGTTAAAATTCGTCGAGTAGACTTGGACACCATGCACATCGATTCGTTGAAAATCCTCCGGGAATAAGGGACAGGATGCATAGTATGGGACAGCGGCGGCTTGCTTTGGGTCATAACGGTCACATATGTCGCGTAATCTTGGGTGCCAAAATAGCCATTTCGGCCGATTTTGGCCGAAATGGCGATGGATACCCATACTATGCATCCTGTCCCTTATTCCCGGAGGATTTTCAACGAATCGATGTGCATGGTGTCCAAGTCTACTCGACGAATTTTAACTAGAGAAGCGCCCTAGTTAAATTGCCGTTCGCGGAATAATCGACGGGACGCTTTTTTTGGTCACCTCTGTGGCGGGGGCAAGCAGGCGACACTCTCAAATCTCTCTCGTCGCCCCTTTCCCCCGGTGGTAGGGGTGTACGCTTGACGCATCATCTTCACCCTTTCAGACCACGTTTTTCGGTACATCTTCGGTAATGCCCACATATATCCAAAATATGCACAAGGTGCACAAAATGGATATGTAGGTCCAATAAAAAAATCTCTAAGACAAAACTACAAAACATGCGTATTACTCTCCGTCTGCATTCCTAAGATGCCCTGCAATTGACCAGCCAAACAATATAATGATGCACAGTATCATCAACAATGGAAAATATTTATAAAAAACACAGCCTACTACTCTTAGATCTATACACTACACCTTCTGTTGACGTCCAAACCAGCAACAATTCGACCAGCATACTGATTTGATGCCCTCTCAATTTCAATGTAATGGCTCCTGACTCCTCCAAGAGAATGTCCTTCACGAAGAAGGCATGCCGCAGATGACGGAGCCGCTGTAGAGCCACAATTCAATCTTGTGTGAGCACCCTTTCGCAATGAGTATAGAGTGATGTGTTTCGGATCGACACCGTATTTTGTAAGACACAATGGCTGATCATCCTCATTCACATACAAATCCAATATTTTCTTCAGGGCACGAGAATATTTCTGTGCTTGCGACTTGCGGTCACCAGGAAAGAGTGGCCCATCGACATCTCTGAGCACATACGGATTCAGCACCAGATAATGAAATACCGATGACGCCCAGTCCGCAAAGAAGTCTAAAGGATTGCAAAAACAATCCCTCGGAATAAGCTTCACCGGATCTGTTCCTGTTTGGCTGTCTTTTGCGTGACAAGCAGCAATACCAAACGAGTCGCCACTATCAGATAACACAAGATGCTTCGTGCAGATCTGACCAGTGCTATCTCCGCGACAGCACATATTAACTGTAGTTTTTGACCACGCAGCACCAAAGATTCCGTCACCCTCGGGTAGTGAGTAAAACCAGCGTGTTGTGTCCCTGTACATTTCCCACGGCATGCAACGTGATCCAGTATGCATCTTTCCCTCGCCGGACTGCCGAGCTTTATTCGCCAAGCGTTGGAATCCATCCATGTACTGGCCAAGTAGACTAACAAATTCTTGAGGTGGAGTGAATCGGTGGCGCTTGCAAAAGTTATTGAAGTGAGACCTTAACTGCGTGTAGTGATCGGGAACAAAGAATTTGCCATTCGCTTCCGTCTTTGCAATTAAATATTGTACGTAGTGAATAGGATCGTCAGTGTACGCCCGCAAGTTTATTGTGGTTCGTAGTGCTTGCATTCCACCATGGCCTAAAGCATCACTAATTTTTTCTCGTAGAATTTTCTCACGGTGACGTTTCTTCCGTTCATCAATTGGTAATGGCCCCCTATATCTGCGCGGAGGATTGGTGATAACACCGTAGTCGATGGTTGCGTCTACATCCCTTAGATGTCGTCTGAATGCATCGTCGATATATTGCGGCGTGTTCAAATAAGTATATAATACGAATGCAGTGTGCACGTACTGCCAATTCTCAAATGTTTTAGCTTCTCGTTGAGAGCGGAGGAGGTTATTGGGTGATAAGTTGGCATGGAGTTCCTGCAATCGTGGGTTTGGGGCTGACGGTGGAATTCCCATTTGCTCATCATCATCGGAGTCATCGGCTGCCGCAGCAGCAGCGGCTGCAGCAGCAGGAGGTGCAGCGGCTGCTGTAGTACCTTCTTCTACATCCCCTGTGGCTGCGGCGGGGAATGCTGCGGCGAAATCATTACCTGCATCAAACAATGATTGAGGTGTAATATTGACATTATTAGTTGACATGGTTATTATTTATGTTGCTTTGAGAGAGTTCTGAGTTTTGGTCTCGCTGCTTGTGTTTTTGTGGGACGGTTTTGCCTTCTCAATGCCAACATTTAGGGGGCAAACGGCGAGATCTATCCAGCGGGCTTAGCCCTTCCACGACCCTACCAAACAGGCATATTCGCGAACTGGCATTTTTTAAGAAGGACTCCCATCTATCACATAACACTCAACAAATTCACCACATCTGCACCGCACCATGGTGGCCTCCGTTCCAGTAGCCATAGTTCACCACATACACCGACTATAATTGATTGCGTTAACCTAATCGGTAACTAATACCATAATATGCATATGAGATGGAGGGTATCACGATGGTTGCCACTTACTCGGAGAAAAAGCAGTTGTCATCGGTGCCACGAAAATCGTCGATATTTCACTCCGTCGTCTCTACTATGGATCGTTTCGGAGTAATTATCGACACAAGGAAGACATGGTACTGACCCTTGTACATAAATATGCATATAACGACTGGATTGAAGGGAAAGAGCCGCAGCCAACCTCAACGTAAGCAAATAATAAATTCCAGATGGGGAGGTAATTCAGTGAACACGATTTTGTACCCCAATAGAGATGCAACAATATACCCTCTAAATAACTGTGATCATGATCAAACGAACTGCACCAAACTTTTGATATAATAAATTGAGAGTTTCGGTTGTCTATGAGACGGTTTACAACACACAAACATGGGATAGGATGATATTATTCATTGGCACGTAAATGTGATCTATGTATATGATGAGAAATATGTTAGAATACTTTATCCGAGATGATGACAGCGACGATCAGTTTCTCCATTGTCTTTGGGTCGTAGATGGATCCATTGTATGTTGTCTGGGGTCTTCATTCATCATATTGCGACCGTATAAGACAAACATCGAATACGAATCTCGTTTAGCACCACCTCGAGTTCAGAGTGTTCCGCATAGTGTAGAGGCACTAAATCGTCCACGATGCTCTGTACTTTTTGCGCATTGATCGACGATTATATCGCAGAGTCTCATTGCTCATGCAACCGAGCGTAAAGCGTCTATTGATGTGATGGTAGTTGATGTTCTGTCGGATAATGTTTTGTTGAAGTAGATTTTCCTCTGTTGTAGCAGTGGTAAGTGTAGGCACTCTGACTGACATAACGGTCATGGTGGCTCAGAGGTGACTAATGGGTGCATATGAAGCGATTAGGTTGGATTGATAGGTCTATTTCGTGGATGGTATGCCAATACAACTCTCCAACCGTAAGGAAGGGCCTCAAACTCGATAGCATAATCAAGAAGTTCCAAAGAGTTCCGCTGAATTATGTAATGTTAAAATACCTTAATCATTCCGCCTTTTTCGCACGTTGATCGAAGAGTATACGTTAGAGTTGCATCGTGAAAAAAGGCGGAGTGATTAAGGCATATTGATGTGTTGGTGGTTGATGTTCTTGTGGGGATTATGGTTGTTAGCTACGGAACTTTTTGGAATATTTTCACCATCGTCGCGCATGTGCGTGGTTGGCAGTGAAACTTTTCGAAGCGGTATTGAAAAGTTTTAGTAAATGTCACTCTTCGGGAATTCGGGCTCGATAGGCTCGTGCTTCCCCGTTTCCTGTACAATACAAACGATCTTCGGGATATAGGTGAGAGGTGACTACTATTCCGACGTGGAGGGCAGTGTGACAATAATGATGATTGTCACGATCTTCCGGATTTTTTTCGGCCAGTAAGCTAGAGGAGGGGGAATTGTCCCGAAAAACATGGCCCTTCACCCAAATACAATAAACAACAACAGCAATAACCTTCATAATAATAATATAAATATTACTAACAATGTCGTCCCCCGAGCCAATAGCCCTACCCAACCCACCAAACGACGGAATAACCTCCCTCCAATACATCGATAATAACAATTCATCCTCTCAACAACTTCTCGCCTCAACCTCCTGGGATGGAGCTCTCCGCCTTCACGATACATTTGCAAAAACTCACGTGTTGACTCATGTTATGGAATGTGGCCCTCTGCTGAGCATGACGTCATATCCTTCTGCTTCGTCGAATAAAGTGTTTACTGGGGGGATTGATGGGTCTATACGACAATTTGATATTGCTACTTCCACCCCTTCATTGATTGGGATGCATGGTGCCAACAGCAGTAACGATGACAACAAAAAGGTGGCATGCTCTGCTCTATCCGCAATTCACGATTCATCATCACTAATTGCCTCAGCGGGATGGGATGCCAAATTTCATTTATGGGATGTCCGCTCCTCTAACAAACATCAGCCGGTAATAACGTTGGATTTACCAGGAAAGGCATTTGGAATGGACACTTCACTAGATGGAACCAAAGTCGTCGTTGCTACAAGTGGTCGTCAGAATTGTTTCATTGATGTACGTTCCTCCTCCTTATCGACAGTTACTAACAACAATAACAACGACAAGGAAAATTCCCAACAACCACCACCCATAGCCAACATGATACTCCAAAGAGACTCCTCCCTCAAATACCAAACACGATGTATCAAATTCTTCCCCTCCACACAAGGCATTGCCATTGGTTCCATCGAAGGACGTGTTGCCATCGAATACCTCACCGAACTAGGCATATCCAACAATAACAAAAAGAAGTATGCCTTCAAATGCCATCGTGTCAATGATACAATCTACCCAGTCAATGATATAGCCTTCCATCCAACCCATGGCACATTCGCCACAGGCGGAGCAGATGGAACAGTCGTCACCTGGGATGGGAACAGTAAAAAGAAATTGGCAAGTTTGGCAAAGTTACCGACGAGTATTGCGTGTTTGGCGTTTAATAGGGATGGGACGGAGTTGGCAATGGCTAGTTCGTATACATTTGAGGAGGGGGAGAGGGATCATCCAAGGGAGGAGATTTATGTGAGGGAGGTTTTGGAGGGGGAGGTTAAACCGAAGGTTGTTGCAAAGTAGAGTGATGATTTGTAATGAGTTAGTTGATATTCATTGAGGGATGTTGCCATAATATTCATGATGCGAGGACAGTGGTGTAGTGGAAGATATGATAAGGAGTGCTACTCTGTCGTTACACACATCATGCGCATATTTACTAGCAACATTCCAGTTTAAATCGTGTTTTATTATATATCGTATCAAAATTCTATTGCATCAAAATTCTAGTAGAGGAGATTAAACGAATCTTCCGATAGGTTGGATGCGATGGAAGTTTGAGAAGTCCTAAGGCTTGACTTGAGGCTTGATTTGAGTGGCCCTCTTTGACTGACACGACGTGATAGTGATGGACGGCGATTGGCCGAGTTCGTCAGGTCCTTTGTTGGCCGCACTTCCAACTGCTGCCCTTTGTACAGAGACTTATCAAGACAAACGTCATTAGATGCAACGGAATCATCGGCACCTGCATTCTCTTCCTCCTCCTCCTCCTCGATAGCAGAGGAGTGCATGTCCGGCACCATAGTGTGCAGGCTAAACGACTTCTTTTGACGCTCCACTTCCGATGGGAGGCGTGCCATGGACATTGACCACCTCAACATTGAGCTGCCGCCGGCCCTACCTTGAATGGGCCTTGACGATTTAGCGGCGCCGACGGAGCGAGTAGGAGATGATTCATCGATAAACATAAAGCCATCGTCCTCGGCTTCTTCCGGGGGTGGGGGAGGCGTTACCATCTTGCCGTTCAAATCTTCTGGGGGCGGGGGAGGCGTTGTTTCCGTTACCGTCTTGTTGCTCTTCATATCATCCATTGCATCGGCGTATGATGCGTTGAGATCAAGGATCTCGCATATTTCGTGCATGGGACGGCTGAGAGGGTTCATTGTTCTCGGCATTTTGGTGACGTCAAATAATGGCAGGTGCAATTTGATGGATTGATGGGTAGGTTCCCATGGTTAGGTCGAAGGTAGTGACTGCTGCTGGCATCTATCGGCAATAATTGAAATTTTATTTAAAAGAAGGAATCTACTGAGCGAGCGAGAAGCGGTATCCGAGTCAATGTGCGGTGCACAATGTCTTGTCCGACGTTTGGGGACAAATTACGTGGTTTGGAGGGGAACCCCTCTAAAGATTCTTATAATAGATGGCGATTTGCGCTCGTTTTGCGCCCCAAACGTCCTCCTTGATGTGTGAGGTAGCCTCAAACAAGAAATATTTATACCGCACGGCATCACAGATGGCACATATGTCCAGCGCGTCACCGTTCACGACACGAGCTTGTCCTTTCTTTCGAAGTGCGTTGAAGACAATATAATGGCTTTGATGATACACTCGGTTTGGGATTTTTAAGGGGGACGATCAATCCGCTTCAGGCTATAGTCTTGGTTTGGCGAGAAACGCCCATTCTTCGATTTTTTGAGGCAGCCAAAGAGTCGATTTCTCTCCAAAAGTGCCTCCGAAAAAGTCTGCTTCCCTTTATGGTGCGGAGATGAATATTAATGAGGTATTTGCAATCGGTGGAGAGCTTGCGATATGGCGAAGAAGTTGTAAGCTGATGAGACGTATACAAGCTCGAAATAATTGAATGATATAATACGTGGTAAGTAAGATAGAGGTCGAGGGGGAGATCTTGACAAGGGACGAACAACGAACTTAAGTTATGGGGAAATACGAGCTGTTTCAGATCTTCCAAACCTACCGGGCTCAAAATTGCGGAGCGTCCCTGACCAGTTCATCTACGATCATAGGTTAAACCGAAGGTTGTTGCAAAGTAGAGTGATGATTTGTGACTTAGTTGATATACGTTGAGGGTTGAGGGATGTTGCCATATATTATTCATGATGGGATGTAGCCTTGCGGGAGGAAGAGGACAGTGGTGCAGTATATGATAAGGAGTGCTACGCTATCATTACACACATCATGCGCATACTTACTAGCAACATTCCAGTTTAAATCGTGTTTCATTATATTGTATCAAAATTCTATTGCATCAAAATTCTAGTAGAGGATGATTAGCATGATCTACTAGAGAGGTGCTCAATCGAAGAAAAATTCAATCAATCAGGACGACGATGAACCTTGCCTCTTCAACTTGTGCTCTTCTTTTGCCACACACGAAATCTACTATTCGCCTTCTCCAACATTTCATCCAACTTAACCGAACGTTTCGCACCCTTCTTCCGTTCCATAGCAGCACGTTGTGCTTCCTCCGTGGCTTGCTTAATCTGCATCCTCGAAAATCCTGCATCACGCATAAGGAGGTATTGACGATGGGAAGGATGGATAAATAGTTCATCCCCTTTACGTCGTGGATTCAACGGGGTGGGATTCTCAGGTGTGACGGATCGAAGTTGTTCATAGATTTCTACATCATGAACTTGTGTTTGAGGATCATCCTTGTAATCTAGTGAGATGGGTGGACCACTTAGCGTGGGACAATCACCCAGAGTGACACCGTAAGAACGGATCTCGAGATTGGAAAAGGAGACATTCCGTTTCATGGAGTGCTGGGACGAATCTTCGGATAGGTTGGATGCGATGGAAGTTTGAGAAGTCCTGAGGCTTGACTTGAGACTTGATTTGAGTGGCCCTCCTTGACTGACACGACGTGATGGACGGCGATTGGCCGAGTTCGTCAGGTCATTAGTTGGCCGCACTTCCAACTGCTGCCCTTTGTAAAGAGACTTATCAAGACAAACGTCATTAGATGCAACGGAATCATCGGCACCTGCATTCTCTTCCTCCTCCTCCTCCTCGATAGCAGAGGAGTGCATGTCCGGCACCATAGTGAGAAGGCTAAACGACTTCTTTTGACGCTCCACTTCCGATGGGAGGCGTGCCATGGACATTGACCGCCTCATCATTGAGCTGCAACCGGTCGTAACTTGAATGGGCCTCGTCGATTTAGCGGCGCCGACGGAGCGAGGAGAAGATGATTCATCGATAAACATAAAGCCATCGTCCTCGGCTTCTTCCGGGGGAGGCGTTACCGTCTTGCCATTCATATCTTCCATTGCATCGGCGTATGCGTTGAGATCAGGGATCTCATACATTTCGTGCATGGAACGGCTGAAAGGGTTGATTGTTCTCGGCATGTTGGCGATGGAGGGTGCAATTTGATGGGTAATGACTGCTGCTGTTGTTTAATAATTTATGAGTTTTACGTTAGGGCAACAAGATAATATCGTCAAGAAGGAATCTACTTCCAGCGAGCGAGCGGGCTACTTACCTGTTTTGCAATTTGCTTGTCTCTTTTGGGTGTGGTTGCGTGGTGCACTGAGGTGTTGAAAAGTTGACACCTACCGTGAGCAGTTTATCATCTCTCTAGGTTCTTCTATGCTTATCTAGCTAGGTTCTCTGTCAATGCACATACTTATTAGATATTTAGAGTTATCCTCCGCTCTTTCTGGTAGAGACAAATGCTTGTCAACGAATGGAGCATTCCGCAATCACGATTCGCTCCATTCTTTAGCTTCGTGAAATGTCTTCCAGAAATCCACCAGCTGCCACCACGTGTCATCTGCATCCACCATCTGTGTTTTCACAAACGAACACGCGGCTTTAAAGCACACTTTTAGACGGAACACTTCTTTCTTGAATACCTACCGGTTAGGCAGATAGAAGTTTTATCAATTGAAGATTAGTTCAATGGACTCCTACTTCAATGAGAATGCAAGTGATTTCCGCCTTAATCTATTGTCATACTTAGAACTTCCTCCATTCTTTAGCCTTCTTTGCAGTGTATCTACGACTAAAAAGTCCAAATGAACGGTATTTCTTGAGTTTGACCGACGGCAATACCACTTTCCCGCCTTCATTCCTTCCCCAACTTCAACCAACCAACACGTACTTGGCTGGTAATGGTGGGTAAATAAATGTGTTCCCTGGCCGATGGCACAGCTTGTTTGTCCTCGACAGTTTGCAGCCGCCTCCATCCAGATGCTTCCGGCGCTTTTGATTCCTTCCACGCACACCCTTCTGCTGAATGCTGACAGAGCACGGCTTTGATCTCCGCACAAGCATTGAAGAAGAATAGGAGTAGTAAATTGATGATAAGTTCCTCCTATAGATAATTCGAATCTTCGCTCGTTGACGATAGCCATCTATCAAGCAAAAGACAAATAATTCTCATGATGGCGCCCACACCCGAAAGGACATTAACGCCGCCCGACTTAGTCAGCGTTCAACACAGCTCCTGCAAGCCAAGCGTCGACGATGCCGCCCTTTATGGAGGCTCGTCCAAAATGAGTGGGGCCACCCCCATCCGCCATTCAGTTTCCATGTTGCAAATGAATGAGATTGAAGATATGAAAAGCTTCATGAATAATTCGGATACGGATAGGTCTCTGGGAGACGAGTGCCATGGTGGCTTGCTAGGGGGGAAATCTTCCGCCGCTCAAGACGAGGAAGATGACTTTTTATTTTTTGATGCAGAAGACGACGACGATGTGGATGATAATCTTTACAAGTTGGTGGCTGTCGCGGCTAAATCGTCATCATCATCAGCAGATACCAAGACTAGCAGCAGTGGTGGCAGTGGGGGGATGAGGCGAGTCCAATCCATGGGTGCCATGGCACAAGGCTCCCAAAAATTTAGTCTACTGTCAATGGCACCTGATATTCACACCATTCATGAGCATGAGGATAGCAGTGAGGAGGATGAGGGTAATAATGACATGAACAACAGGGAGGAGGAGCAAATGGTTCAAGTTAATTTTGGGGATGATGATGTCAAACCTCAACCACCCCCCGAGTCAAACATGAAACGTCGTCTCTCCTTCAACTCTCTTCGAGGCGGTCTCCGCAACTCACTCAATTCTTCTACACATGGGGATGATCTTCGAAGCTCTCTTAAATCCTCTACACACAGTAGTACTGGTCTCAGTTCATCTCAACACAGCCAACCAAAGAAGTCCTGTATGAAGAAATCAACTTCGAAAAGCTCCCTTAAACGCAGTTCTTCCAATGTGTCCTTTGGTGAACTTGAAATCCGTTCCTACAACATGACCGTGGGAGATGCCCCCACTCCCAACGGGGTGCCCCTCTCCCTTGACTGGGAGCACGATCCCGAGGCTACGGTAGCGGTAGATGTGGACACTTACGAGGAAAACCGTGGTGCTCGTCGAAAGAAGCACGAAATGTTTGTCCCGAACCAGTATCGGGTGTACCTCTTGATGCGTGATGCAGGACTTACACGTCAAGAGATCAAATTGGCGATTGATAAGAGTCAACGTGATTTTAAGAATCGACAGAAGACTGTGAAGAACTTGAAGATGCAGCCTGTGGAGGAGGCGATGGAAAAGACCAAGAGGTCGTTTTCAAAGATCACGAGGAAACTTAGTTCGGGAAACTTAGTTCGTGATGTTGTGTTGGAGCAGCGAGGGAGAGAGGTTGGGGGTGGGAGGTGATCTATGTAGAACTATTTTCAATGTTGTTATAAGATTATTAGAGGTATAAGATTATTAGAGATAGAATAGGCTGGGGTCATTATTTGAGTCTCACTCAATGTTACCGTGGATTAATGTTAAGCCCTCTAGAGGGTTGGTTACTTTGTACACAAACGCCACATTCTACCATCTACCACACATACATAATATAATGACTTACACAGTCACTTAATTCACCAAATAAAACCCCAAGAGAGAATGAGAGAAAGAACAAATCCACCTCTGATGGAGACCAACGATGATGCACCATTCTCACTAGTAAACCCTTCAAGTGCCGACACACTGTAGTTGGTGGACGATGTCGATGATTCGCCAGGCAATACGTAGATGGGCAAGATTGTCTCGTCACCACTGCCTGATAAAGGAGTGGGAGAATCGGTTTCAGTTGAGTTGTTGCTTGCAACAGTGGGAGACAACGTACCCTTACTTGAAATACTAGTTGGCGCAAGCGTGATTACTGGTCGATCGTTCCAGGGCTTAGACGCTTGTATTGGAGCTAGCGTGGAAGGAGACAGAGTAGGCGAAGCTGTCACAGGCATACTCGTAACATCAGCATCAATATCTACCCCACCAAAGTCCATTTGAAACGATAATCTATCGGAAGGTCCATGATATCCAAGCGTGTTACTAAACCCCCTTGCATGAATGAAAAAGTTTACACTCCCATCCGTCAATATCGGCAATTCATCCTCTTCAACTAGCAACTTTGTAAACGTCATGATGGTCCGCCCATAAAGTTGTAAGATGGAAGTATCCCGCAATGTTTGCTGCTCCTCACTCATGGGGTTGACAGACCGTTCATTTCCCAAGGAATATTTGAGGACGGAGTTGTCATCTGGTAATGCAATGATTGCTGTGCTGCCGCTCATTAGTCCGTCAGTGGATATTCCAAGGCCGATCCAACCTATGTTGTCGGATGACAACTTGCCACAGAAGATTCCATTATTGGATTCAGCTGGGTTGGATGGGACGATTGCATAGGATAGGGTGGAGATGGTGTCAATTTCAATTGTGTTAGGAAGAGAGTCAGGACAGGATAGCTCCGCAGTTATTGTTGGTGTTGTGATGGCGAGAGCTATTTCCGGGCTCTTTGTAGGAGTGATCGTCTCCACATCCGACGGCTCCCCAGGCGTTGGTGCCAAGGTATCCGGACCATTATCAGCCCCAGTAAAGTCTATTTGAAACGATAATCTATTTGAAGGTCCATGATATCCAAGCGTGTTACTGAACCCCCTCGCATGAATGAAAAAGTTAACACTCCCATCCGTCAATATTGGCAATTCATCCTCTTCAACTAGCAACTTTGTAAACGTCATGATGGTCCGCCCATAAAGTTGTAAGATGGAAGTATCCCGCAATGTTTGCTGCTCCTCACTCATGGGGTTGATGGACCGTTCATTTCCCAAGGAATATTTGAGGACGGAGTTGTCATCTGGTAATGCAATGATTGCTGTGCTGCCGCTCATTAGTCCGTCAGTGGATATTCCAAGGCCGATCCAACCTATGTTGTCGGATGACAACTTGCCACAGAAGATTCCATTATTGGATTCAGCCGGGTTGGATGGGACGATTGCATAGGATAGGGTGGAGATTGAGTCAATTTCAATTGTGTTAGGAAGAGAGTCAGGGCAGGATAGTTCTTTCGCAGTTATTGTTGGTGTTGTGGTGGCGAGAGCTATTTCTGGGCTTTTGGTAGGAGTGATCATTTCCACAGCGGCTGACGGTGCCAAGGTATCCGGACCATTGTCACCCTTGGTCGGTGCATCAGTCGTTGTCAAGTCAGCAGTTGTATGCTTTGGTGTTGGCGCATATGTCGGAAAGCCTGGACCAGAATCGCCCTGGGCATCATTCTCCGTCTCTTCAAATGTTGGTTCATATGTTGGGTAATACGTCGGCCACCGTTGTGCATTGATTGGGAGATTATTGAGGACGGCTGCTATGCCGACGAGCATGAAAACTTTGATCATGATGATTGACTTTGACTACGTATTGCAAAACGATCCGATCAGCGGCAACTCTGGCTCCTCTCTGCTTTAAATGTAAATGAAATGTATACGAGCTGCGCTGCGCTACCAATGAATGAGTGGAGCGGAGAACCACCGCAGAGTGTATGTGATCATATATAGGGAGCACGAGGAGGCGTTTCCTCCATTCCCATTTTTGGTGAGAGATGTGACACAAAATGTATGTAGGAATTAGTACAATGGTATGTTTGGGTGAGTACCGTCTCGAAAAGTTAGCTAAAATATGTAGGTACAAAAGCCCTTCCCCTTTCAGACGGTGCAAAGTTTGGCACAGTAGTCTCATTTACGCTTATTTACTCTTGGGCACAGTCAAAAGAATGTATCATAGATCTTACGTGACGTATTTAAAATGATAATCTAGACCTCTACAAAACCCTTTAATCCTTTTCGGCATGGATGTAATCCTCGAACTTGAATGACTGTATCTTGCGCTCTAGCGTGACTTCTTTCTTTGATAGCCCTGTGTAACCAATGAAAGATGCCATGATGCTTATCACTGCAGCTCTCGCAACGGCTTTGGAGAGTACTTTGCCTGGGAAGAGTGCCGCAATCAACGCCGCTGTTGATGCACCTCCTGCTCCGACCAATGCTGTTTTACAAATAGTTACTACATCCCTTTGCTTCTCATTCCGCTTCAACTCTTGCAGGCATACATTGCAATTTTGGGTATGCGAGTTGTACCGATCGAGCATCTTGGATCGTGAAATGTCACTCCCATATGCAGCCCCGCTCTGATAGGATACAGCTTTTGCTGCAGCTTTCGTAGATAACTTCGCCGCTGAATCCAAGTATCGTCTATACGCATTCAACAACACGTCTGAAGAGGAAGGCGTGCTGTAATCCCGAAACGTCAAGTCATTTTCATGCATCCGATTTCCTTGGTAATGCAGGAAGATCCCATCACCATCAAAGATTAAGTGTGCAACAGAATGCGCACGTGGAGTGGCCGGATTCATTAATTTTGCAAGCACTGCCTTCTTTATCGCTGCCAACGGCGATAACTTTGCAAGACGTGACTTGAACGTCTTCTTGGGCACTGGCTCTTCTGGTTTGTAAATTGTATTCCAAAGAAACACCCTACTCTTACCTGCACTCGTTGGAGAGACCAGGTTAATCGCTCACGACGATATCGCACGTGAGATGGCTCAAAGAAGGCAATTGTCGCAGTAGCATTTTCTGATACACCCGATGGAAATCGATTCGCAATGACAAGAAAAATTGGATCCGTATCATTTGCATTGAGCACCTCGGCCTGGTGCAAGGGGACAGCATAAGTCTTCTCATCGTCGTCCAAAATCTCTTCTTCCCACTTGGCATAATTAATCCTCTCCTTCTCACCCATCATTCGCAATGGCAACTCACCACCCAACTTTCGATCAAGTCCTCCCACATTATGGTGACTAAACGGCAAATGACTCAAATCCAATAAATTCTCCCCCAACAATTCCATCCCATACGGCAAATCTCTCATAAAGCATGCGTCAGCCCCATAATTCTCATATGCCCTACGTACCAAGGGAGATATCGGAACTGGAATCTTCTCTGCCATATCCCAAGTGGAGCTATCTTGGTCGGCCCATACCCATACCATTCCAGATTCTTCACGACAGGGAAATGTAGGGACGGATTGTGCTTTGTCAGAGGAGGAGGGGTACTGCGGAACGTTGGTGCATTTACCGGTTTGAATCAAACTCCCAGCCATGGTAGGCACATTGGATTGAACAGGATGCGCATGAAGATGATGATGGCGTTTCTTTGTCAGCAGTACTACTACTATCACCGCTACGAGAGATCAATCGACCTTCGCTCAAAGGGGCGAAACGATGTGAGCATCGATCGGCAAGACACTTCCAGCTACCATCATCTTGATACAACACTAACTTTTGAGACAGTAATTCGATAGCATTTGGACGATCTGATTTTAATGCCGTGGTAATAGAAACTGGAAACCAATTCTGATGAAGTGGGCGAGTTTTCTGTGCAGTTAATGTTGCTCTTCTGATGACGTCAGTGAATCTTCAAGAGATGATGTTGTGCTTTGCAGTTGAGTTGTAGCGGTGTTGAATGAACTTTTGACAGCTAGAGAGAAGGCAAGGACATTGCCATGCTGCTGCTGGATATGAATGGTCGAGGCGACCAATAGGGCGAAGGGAATTCATGATAAACTGCTACTGTTTAGATGTGGTGAGCGAGTGAATGATGAGAGTAAAAGGGGACGGAAGGGCCAAGGGTAAAATCAGCTTACGAGAAAAGAGCTGCGCTATTAATTCCAACATTAAATGTTCCATCATGAAAATGTGGTTTGATCTCATTCTGACCAGACCGTCACAACAGTGCAGCCTCCGCTTTTGCTACAATAATTGAAGTTGAAAAGCTGCAGCAATGGACAGCGACGGCGACACTGTCGCCTTCTTATCATCCGATGAGGAGGACAACGAAGAGAGTTTCAATACCGACTTGCAGAGGATGAAGGAAAATAGTCCCTCTTGCGACGAGATTAGTTGGGGACGGCGAGTATGATTATTTTCAAAATATGAACGACAACGGATGGGAAGAACTTGGGAGTTATATATCCAGTAATAGTCACTTGCAGGAGTTACAGCTCTGTGGTAATACCCTCAATGATCAAAACATTGTATTTCTATTCCGTGGATTGACAAGTAGTAACACAATTGGAGAAATACATTTTTGTGACAATGAATTTAGTACAGCAGGAGTGCGAAGCATGGTGCCATTTTTACAGAATGCTAACAATCTCAAATACTTGAGTCTCGATGGCAACAATTTAGCATCAGATGGACACAACCTAATATTTCGGGCATTACGAAATAGCCCCATCGAGAGGCTGAATTGCAATAATTGCGGCATTGAATCTATTGAGATTGACAACAACCACATCCCCAAACATTTGATGCAACTTCGTTTAAATCGTAACAAAATCAACGCATACGGATGTCGTGGATTAGCGAAATTGTTACAAAGAGAAGGTGCTACACTAACACAACTGTGGCTCAACAACAACAAGATTAATGACGACGGTGTAGAAATTCTGGTCGATGCCCTACAGAGCAATACATCACTGACATTTTTAGATTTAATTGGTAACGATGGCATATCAAGGCAAGGTCAATTAATGCTGCTTAAGCTTGTGAATGATATCTCGAGCATCAAAGCAACGCTCCACTCTAATCATACCTTGGAGCATGTCTATGTGAATTATACCAATTCACATGGAATTCAACCAGATGACGAAATTGAGCAACACATTGATATGGCTATACAAATCAACAAGTTTCATCACTTACGCAATCCAGAAGCAATTGGCAGGAGAAAGGTGATTAAATCTCATCTACATAGTGAGACGAGAGAAAAACTATGCCGTCTGCAGGGAGTAAATCGATCTCATTATAGTGAGATTGATCCTCTCTACATACCTGAGGTTCTTGCTTTGATTAATCAAAACCTTCATTGGAGCGAGCTGTATGTTGCATTGAAATCTTCAATAATGATATTATTCTCCACTGTAAGTAGAAAGAAGTGCATACAGCAACAGAGGGAGTATCATGTAGCGCATATAGATGAGCTTAGGGCCAAAGTGGAGGAGCTGGATGCTGAGTTGGCGGCAATTGAAGCATCAGAAGGAGGGTATGTAGTGAATGTTGGAAGTGAGTCTCGTAGCATCAAAATACGCCGAGCTTGATAGTATTGTGGAGGGATCTCATAGTGAGGAATATACTGGCAGATGCTGTCGTGTTGATTCGTAGAGCTTCGATAGTTTTTGACTGTACAAATGATTCGATCATGTGATGCTTTCCAAAAATGATTTGGATGCGGGTATGTACAATGGTGCATCTGTGTTACTGACGTCTCCGAAGAATAGCTTCAGAACACGCTTGTTGAAGAAAGTAATGGATTCCAATGCCCTCTTGTTCCTCTTACATAGTCCTGTATTACTGTATTGGAAGTAGATTCTCATCCATTTCCATTTGTTTTGAGAGGTGGGGGTGTCACAGCAGACTTCAAACTGGTATTGCGTGGGAGCCGAATCTCCCGAAGATTCACCTCGGATCGGACACAAAAATGTTCCTCGTCATCCCTCGTCATTTTTTTGTCCTCCACCAATCTCCTCAAACATTCCTCGGTGTACGACGCAACTCATAGTTCCATAACATACAACAATGGTACCGTCGCTACCTCTGCACCGAACAACGGCAGTTGATAACAATGCCGCCGCCTATCTGTCCGAAGAGAAGCACCCAATCGAAGCGGCAGATTCATGGGCAGCTCACATAGATTCCTCTCGCCCCAACAATCCAAAAAATGATGCCGCCGCTGATAACCACGCAGACGACACTCCTTCCACTCGGAGACAACTCCGCCACAGCCACCACCACAATCACAATAATAACGATGATGACTTTGATGCCACATCATTTGAAGAAATCAAATATCAAGAAGATCTCAAAACTAAAGCACAACAACAACACCATGCCGACAAAAAGTTACGCAAGGCAGCCAAGAAGCGCCAACGTCGCTACCAAGAACTATTCACTACCAATTCAGGCATTGGAAGTCAAAGTGTTCATGGCCTAATGATTGATGCGGGTAGTACCGGATCAAGGATGCACGTCTATGAATTTGAACCACGAGTGTTGATGAATAAACATGAGGTGACACAAGCTGTGAGTGGGAAAAAGTTGAGTTTCCCTGGGACCAACTCACGATGGACGGAACGGTTACGTCCTGGTATTTCAGAATTTGCCAATATTGATGACGATGAGGAGATGGAACGTGCTATAGCGGACTATTTGGAACCGCTGTTATCATTTGCACGATCTGTTTTGCATACTAAGGAGGAGGAGTTTGGGAATTTCCCAATCTTTCTCAAGGCCACGGCTGGATTGCGTATTGTACCATCCAAACAACGTCAACGTGTCATTTCTACTGTGAGAAAATTATTTAATAATGAGACGTTTTGCCCATTTTGGGATGAATCGGAGCGGGTGAGAGTGATCAGTGGTGAAGAGGAGGCTGTCTATGATTGGGCAGGTGTGAATGTATTGCTGGGTAATCTCATGTCCAACTCGGAGGGTGTCGGGGAAGCGTACGGAGGTGCAATTCGAACTTACGGAGCGCTAGATATGGGAGGAGCCTCGTCACAAATCAGCTATTATCAGCCTGAAGGAGACGTGATGAGTGGTCTTTTCAAACTTCAGATAGGACAAGGCAAACATTGGAATGTGTATGCTCACAGTCATTTAATGTACGGGATGAACGAAGCAGAAAAACGAAGAAAGGCACATCTTGTGGCTGATACTACGGCCAAGGCACGGTTACAGGATGGTGTGTTTGATCCGTGCCTACCAGGCGGTGGTAAGAAAACAATTGAATTCAAATCGCTCATCCATATTGATGACAATGGATTAGAGACTTGGAATGCCACTGTAGATGATTTTGCTTCAGCCAGTAGTAGTACTGATCCAGGATTGTATCATGCGGTCTTGGTGAACAATGAGGAGACAGGCAATTGGGATCAATGCAAGGAGTTGGCAAAAGGGTTATTCAACAAGGAAACCAATGCTTGGTGTGATTATTCGCATCGAGGCTCGTGCTCCTTCGCAGGAGTTTACCAACCAGAACGTCCATCACCGGAGCTTGAATTTTACGCGTTTTCCAATTACTTTCACGTTTGGCAATTCTTACAGTTGGAGTCTCGTTCAAGCATTGCTCAACTTGAAGCCAAGGGAAGAGAGGTGTGCTCTCAAAGTTGGGATGATTTGGTGCAATACAATGAAGGCAATCAGCAGAATATATTCACGGAGGAGGAACTTAAGACCTATTGCTTCCGTGCTGCATACGTCCACGAGATCCTACGCAGTGGCTATGGATTCAAATCTGACGAATACGTTATCGCTACCGATATAGTGAATGGACAAAAAGTAACTTGGGCGCTTGGGTCTATTCTTTATGAAATCAATACTCTTCCTTGGGACTACATTGAGATTCATGGGAAGCGCCATGTAAACAATCATGTCCAGAACGATATTATTGCAGAGTGGGGTCATCAATTTTCAATGTTCTTAACAGGTGTTATCATTGCATCCATCCTTGGGGTGATGTTAGTGTTCCGAAGGCATCGCACGAGGTCCAATCGCAAGGATGGTTATGAATACTTGAGAGAGGCTTCAAATAATGTAGAGATTGAGAAACTTCCTCTCCGTTCTTGCCCTAATTTTCAAGTCAACTGAAAATATACAGTGGAAAGTCGGTCTCTCTCGCCCAACTTCTCGTCTTTTGCTTTTGATAGTGTAGTAAAGTAATAGATTTCGTATTGTTGTTAACGCAATTGCAAAGCTACCGGGCTTGATCCTCCACGAGACAAGAGTGTTGCTAGTTGAGTCAGACGAAGGCACTACAGCTACAGCACTGAAGCATTCGTCCCACTCCTCCCGAGTCACTTCACCACTTTTGTCCTTGTCGAGCGCATCCCAATCCCAGATTTCATCAAAGTTGATAGAGTTTGAGCGGTGCATTTGATCGAGGAGATCCTTCATCTCTTCCTTTGTAACATCACCGCTTCGATCCACATCGGCCTGACAAGAGACAACTTATCGAGATCCAATGTTTGGTTGCAATCGACGAGCTTCTGGAGCTGGAGGCTATCGGTGGCAACAGTAGAATACTTCATCGTTGGGCTTGCTGTTGATGTGTATGGTGCCTCTATATTATTGACGCCAAAACACGTTGGCTTATTCTTATTGTTATTGCTCTATAGTGATATGACTGCCGGCTGTGGCAGCGGAGGCGATCGATCGTAGAAAGTGGAAACGGATGTGGTAAACTTTTGCGGTATTGGTAAACTATGGTCAGGTGCGCGACCGTGACTGACATAAAAGTATCGAATACCGAACCCAACACGTGATTATCTATGTCTGACACAGGTTCCAGGCGGTAATGGCCGTGAATCTTCCGTCTTCCGTCTTCCGCTTCCACATCCGGCATTGTTCCTTCCTCGGTCAGACGCTGCATGGCCATAAATTCCAGCAACTTCCTGGTCCTGGATCTGAAGATGAAGCAAGAGCAAGGGGAAACGTCCTTCCGTCAACATTGCTGGAAGTTGAAGCTCTTGATAGCTGGCAGCAGCGCTGTGGCTGTGGGGAGCTCTGTACATTGATTAGCAAACATGGATCTTGGAAGTGGAAGCATCTCGACATACACATTATTTTCTCAAGCATGAAGGTGCATGTGCCAACATTTATTCTCCAAGATAGTCCTCGCCAAAATCTTCATGAATATTCTCCATAACCATAACCATAACCATAATCATAATCCAAGTCAATTCCATCAGAACAACAAGGCAGGACGTATGTTTGGCTATAGCTATAGGAGATCAAGAGATCGTGTCAATCGTCAATCATCAGGAAAGTCAGACGAAAACAATGAGTCATCTCTAAGTCTGTGAGCATATTCCAGATACATCAATCAGCATAACATTCCCTGCACAATCACTTATTCCACTTCCATATCCGTAGGAGTAGGAGGAGTAGTAGTAGTAGTACCCTCCGGAAAAATTGATTAGTCCTACACCTACAAGTCTAAGACACAGGAGCCTGATGTGCACGTACCTCTGAATCTGAAGTTGAACAAAATGAAAATGAAAGACCGATCAAGATCAATTGAGAGTATGCAAGTGTAAGTGTAAGTGTAAGAGAGCTGCTGCAACCTCTTGCAATACAAAACAATAATCTTATTTACTTATTGATGAAACATATCGATGTTTAATTTGCTGACGGGACAAGTAAGGTAAGAGATGTGTAGTGAAAGCGGAGGGTTGAGGAATGACGAATGTGTGCATTTCCAAAGAGATTATCTAATAACAGATAAGCGCCTGATGACCTGCGCCTGCTCGGCCTTGTACTCCTTGACAGTGACGCTTTCCTCAGAGCTTCCAAAGCCGAGGCCAAGGAATGCCATGGCAGTCACGAGGCTTTTGCCGCTGGCGCTGTTGGTGGCATATGCAACGTTGTGGACGTCACAGATTCGAGTCAAGGCTTCGATATCTGCGGCATGCTGATGGGCGCTGAGTGGATCCTTGAAGAAGAAGATGGCACTTACGTGGCCTAGGGTTAGGGTGGAGGATGATGAATTAGAAGTGATATCAATATCAATGTGCTGGTGCTGTGAGCAACGCGCATAGGAAAGTGCTATAAATAAAGACAAAGTTGGCTTACCTCTAGTGACAAGAGCTCCGATTTCTTGATCCCCTCCTAAAGGGCCAGAAAAAACCTTTTGATAAACACAAAGGCCAAGGCTGTCTTCGAGGATCTTTCCAGTGCTACCAGTGGTGATGATACGGCAGTGCTTGAAGAACTCAAGATTCTGTCCCACAAAGCTGGCCATCTGGGCCTTCATCTTGTTATGCGCCACCAAGGCAACTAGCCCTCCTCTGAAAGATATGACATAGATATATGACGATGACGAAAAGA
Source organism: Skeletonema costatum (assembly GCA_018806925.1). Classification (NCBI taxonomy): domain Eukaryota; phylum Bacillariophyta; class Thalassiosirophyceae; order Thalassiosirales; family Thalassiosiraceae; genus Skeletonema; species Skeletonema costatum. The sequence goes on along the minus strand of JAHBBA010000051.1, from coordinate 1,612 downwards.
AGAATAAGTCGAGAGGTTGAGTCAAGTTGAGGTTGAGAGAGACAGATATGCAGTCATTGGCAAAGGATAGGTTCAACTTACGGAACGTCGGCACGGTAGGAGGGCTTGATCCTCCACGAGACAAAAGTGTTGCTAGTTGAGTCAGACGAAGGCACTACAGCTACAGCTACAGCTACAGCACTGAAGCATTCGTCCCACTCCTCCCGAGTCACTTCACCACTTTTGTCCTTGTCGAGCGCATCCCAGATTTCATCAAAGTTGATAGAGTTTGAGAGGTGCATTTGATCGAGGAGATCCTTCATCTCTTCCTTTGTAATATCACCGCTTCGATCCACATCGGCCTGATCGAAGAGACAACTTATCGAGATCCAACGTTTGGTTGCAACATCGACGAGCTTCTGGAGGCTATCGGTGGCAACAGTAGAATACTTCATCGTTGGGCTTGCTGTTGATGTTGATGTTGTTGATGTGTGTGGTGCTTCTATATTATTGACGCCAAAACACGTTGGCTTATTCTTATTGTTATTGCTCTATAGTGATATGACTGCCGGCCTTGCTTGATGCTTCTTTCTTGTGGTGTGGCGGTGGAGGCGATCGATCGTGGAAACGGATGTGGTAAACTTTTGAGGCATTGTAAACTAATTGTTGAGGCGGCGCGACCGCGACTGACATATAATCGAATACACTGCTGCAACCCGAGACGCTGAGTCCATCGGGATTGCCTACGCAAGTGATAAGAGTTGTGATAATTCATGTGTTAAACAAATTATGGCATGATCTACAGCAACTCCGCTCCACTACTGGAGGAGTCCCGATACAGCGAGTTCAAATACTCCCCTCAAGCTAGCTCCCCTATGGAACTAGATTGCCTGCCTCGAGCTGTTCATTACCATCTATACAATATATATAATACGATCCAAAACGATTCCCAAAATCTCCCGAAAGTCACCTAACCTCCTCATGAGGGGGATGAGTTCACCGAATGTCCCATCCAACTATATACGAAGTTGAATTGAGTAGAATACTAGTAGTATAGATTGGTTGATTGACTGTTATATTTAACATGTGAGGCGTAGTACTTGCTAGCCTCAGACAAAGAGCGTTTCATCGGTGATGATGAAACAAACAAAAAGATATCTTCAACAAGATAGATAGATATGAATTGTACTGTAGATATGTCCAAAGGTACTGGTAGGACGGTGTGACATTCTACCCCTCCTTACAGAGGTGTGTCGAGTTGTTGTTGTTGTTGTAACGCTGAAGGCGTAGGTTGTTTGTAGGGTTTGACGCGTCGGATGTTGAGACGCTCCCGAAGATGTGGGTTAACTTGAATAGTAATATTTCCATTGACATGTACTTGAATGATCTCGTAAGGTCCGCTCCAGCGGTGCTCAAGTTTGGCTGGGTCAAAGATTCGTTTCATCACTCGGCCACCGACTGTATAATCGTAGCTGTAGCGTTTGGAATTGATACGCTTGTTATCCTTGTCCACACGGCGCTGACGGCGATGATTGATGGATGCCATGTCGAAGTTGACAGGCTCATTGTATATCATGTCACGGCCGAAGGCGAGAACGCTAGGTGACAATCAGAATGAAATGGTCCCAAATTG
>JAHBBA010000050.1:0-10555 GCA_018806925.1 Skeletonema costatum | reverse complement strand
GTAAAGCGCTTGGGAGAGACTCGTTGAGTCCAAAGCTGCTGGATGAAATGATTGAAAGGAGTGAAACGAGCCTATCCGAGACTACAGTTACATGATGTTTGTAATACTTGCTTTCACAATCACTACACCTATTGTGGCAGAACTTCGCCCGTCCATTATGGATGGTGTCTTTGTTGAGCTCCCTCCCGTCGTTCGTGGGCTACCAGCTTGGTGAGTAATCAATGAACTTTTCTATCCATTGATCTTCTTCTTCCCTCCTAACTCTTCCCTGTCTACATACTGCAATATCATTATCTGCACATATGTAGGTTTTTCAAGGCAATGATCATTACGTTTCATCATTAACTTTGTCAACATTCCCGTAATCGTTTCAATCCCAGATGAATTTCCTTACAATGAAGAGGAGTTGCTTCGTTCTGGGATTGACGCTGACGCTGTTGAGTTAGAGCCTGACGAAAAGGGCGGGCCGCCACTGGATACGATGAGCCCAATCAGAAGGCGATTGTGCGAAGGCAGTCTATCAGGGAAAGAGACACGTCGCATCAAGAAAGCAAATGCTGATGCCAAGAAAAGCTTTTGAGGAAGCAAGGGCGAATCATTTATCGGCTACCGAGGCGGCGACGAATTTGACTTTACTAGTGGAAAAAGTCCATCCAAGCGAAATTTCAGTTGTCGAAAAAGATGTTGGACGACTTTGATGAAAATCTGGTGGTCAAAGTGGAGAAAGAAGGAGAATCGGTGTAAGTCAATAAGAAGACTTGATGGATGTTGCGTGTTATGAATTGTTTCTCAGAATCAAGAATACAAATGAGATATTTCAATCAAAAATTAATCTAAGAAAGGGGTTGTCTTACTCTTTACGTTGATAGTCAATCCACGAGCACATTACACCAGTTCATCATATAGAAAGTACAAGTTGCACAGAACAAGCACTGTATCAATCTGAGTGCTCTGGTATAATGGCAGCTTTGGGTCATCTCCTCCTCATCGCTACCAACATCAGCTTGAGGACAAAGATGATTGATATATAGAAGCAATTATTGCTACTCTATGGCGATAGTCAAGTGGCAAAGACCATGACATGATGGTGTACCCAAACTCGAGCGGATTTTACTTTATAATGTGTGTGATCATTATATACGTTTAAAACAATCAAGAATCTGTCGCCGCCGACCTCATAATCGGATTCCACATGGAAAATTGGATTTCACAGCGTCTTGTTTATGTTGATATTGATATTGACCATGTCTTCAAAATAACACCACGGTTTGCAGCCGGATGTGCGCATGGTGGAGGTGGCAGCAGGGTGGCAGCTTGCTACCGCGCGGCAAAAATCGCAACAAAATATTTTGCTACATTTCACGCACAAAAAACACAATAGCCTGTGAAATGGGTGCCTCTACACCTCAACATTAACCCCTCAACTACAACCACCGGCCATAACCTGATAGCCCATGTTGTTACCTTTCGATTAAGCCACTGGGAGCCATCATACGCACTATACTCACGCTACTACAGCTGCATAGGTGCTCATACATGCGTCATACCTAGCTCTACGTCCCAAGCCAATCTAGCAAAATAGGCCATTTTGGACCGGTGATTGCGCTTTATCTACTAGTTATAACACGGACAGGATGGGTGTCGCAACTCGCCTCCCGCCAAAATATGAGAAAACCTCTTTTGCGTCTGCGAGGTGTCACACAGCGTGTCAGTCGAATGAACAGCGTGTCATGTCGAATGAAAGCGCGGCACATATGCGAGTGACACCTCGCCGACACGAAAATAGGTTTTCTTCCCACCGGTAGCATATTTTGGCGGGAGGCGAGTTGCGACACCCATCCTGTCCGTGGTTATAAATCAGTCGCCTAAAATATAATTGTACTTTAAATACTTTCTCAAGACTTCCTGCCTTTCTGTTTGGGTTTCATACGATCATAAGTGCGCACTAGGAGGGCATACTCACATGGTTGTTTTGTCTGTTTTGTTAGTGTTTGTGTGGCGGGGAAGTAAAATCGCAACAAAAATTTTGTTGCGATTTTTGCCGCGCGGTACAGGGGAGTACCTCGAACTGTACCCCCGGGGGGTACAAAAATTTTGACTAGGCTGGGATCAAGGGGGGTACAAGTCGAAAATGTCAGCTTGCTCTGTGCTATTGTAGTAATCCCTGTAATTGCGCCATGAGGCCCAAGACTGATATTAAAAAAAGTTTAGACAACAGCATCGGACAGATCGGGGGATTAGCTCAGTTGGTAGAGCGCGTGCTTAGCATGCACGAGGTCGGGAGTTCGATTCTCCCATTCTCCACTGGTTTTTCTTTTTGCCATTTGCCATTACAACCGTTTGTTGTTTATGCTGGATGATGTGGCTATGTACTGATGGATTCTTTGACCAGTGAGTTTGTTTTGTCACTTTGGGTGTTAGATTGGATTGGCCACTTCCCACTTCGCTTGTGATGTTCTGTTGTGTAGTTGGGGATGGTAGACGCAAAAGTAAACAACACAGTATTAGTACTTCATTAGGCCGCCCCTGGACTATGAGCCCTGGCATGCCCCTCACGAGAGTGTTATTAGAGTAAGGGTGTGTCGCTTCAGAACACATGCGCAAGCTTCATCTACAACAATGACTTCTTCACAGCCCCATAAAACAATAGCCCAATGAAAGTTGCAAGTGCATAACCTACATTTCCAACTAATAGGCTTGGCGTCAAACAACGACTCCCATTGATTAGACTGTGCTAGAGCCGCAGCTGTGGCAGGTCCACCAATGGCTGCCGAAGAAGCAGTCAACAGACGCTGAGGAGCAATAACTTTCTTCCAGTACTTGGATTTGTCCATCTTTGTCACTTCGACTAGCTTTTTGAGTGACCACAGTACAGATCCGTGGACACCGTACAATATTATCAGAAACGTTGCAATCGAAGGAAAAGATTGTTGAATGGATTCTTTCAATCGCCACCCAGGAGCGCCAGCTGTAGCAAAGAAGAGATATAGTAATGATGTGCCGAGTGTTTCTCCAGCCTTTGCTATGCTGTTGCTTTTTGCTTCATCGCTGCGTTTCTTTGTTGATGTTGGTGATAGAAACATGTTGGGTGGATAATATGTCGAGAAGATTACCGTCAAGAGTGTTGTGATTGGTAGGGATAGATTGAGTGGACTGGTTGTCACGTAATGTAGTTTGGAATTGATGAATTGCCCACCAGCAGTCAAAACTGCAGCTAGTGTAAATGCGTGTGAAAGCGATTCTACCGGTGAGAGCTCACTACTACTATCATTCTTTTCGTTGGATTCATCGTTCTCTTTCTTGTCAATCAAGCCATCATCATCATCATCAACTACATCTTTATATTTTGAAGCGAGCACGCTCACCAATGGAAAATAAACTAATGCCATCACATTATCAACACAAAGCCCAGCCGCAACACTCTCAGGACTTGCATTCAAACACGAACAAACCGCCATGTAATTTATCCCCCCTCCAATGTTTTTAGCTAAACAGTGCAGCTGCTATCTTCAACCCGTCTTGATTAGGAACTGACGCCAAAAGTGCACGTGGTATGGTATTGATCGAGAAAGCAATCATGGCTCCAGTTAAAGTTCCACATGACGCAATGAAGAACGACCCTAATAAACTCCCACATTGTCTTAGTGCATTTTCCTCTCAAGCTCGTCCCCAGGAGAAGTAGAGGGGTTGCCAAAGTGAGTGATATAGTTTGTAAGAATTGACTTGATGGGGACCCCCCCGGCGGAAGGATCGTCATCCATTCAGTCGTTGTTGCAGAAGTTGATAATAATGATGGTATAAATCCTACGCTCGATAATACAAACGCAACTGCCATTGCTGTAACAGGAGCGCCAAGAAGTTTACCGACTAAAGTTTTCTTCCCCAACAGTTGAGCAAGGGAAGCCGTGAAGGATAATGCAGCGACATTGCCCCAGTGATTAGAGGACGATATTAGAGACGGCGACGGCGTAGCAAAGAGAGCGGTGGCAGAGGATGATGGCATAGTACTAGAAAATTTGATATTGAGGGATTGTGATGGCATCGTAGTCATTTTTTTGCTGAATGATGGCAATGAAAATGCATTTGCTTGATGGCATGATAGATATGTGCCGATTGCTAGCGCTAAGCAAAGCCGAGGTCTTCTCTTTTGAGAGATGTGGTGGCAGCAGCTTTTCTTTGTTGCAGGAGACATTATTCCATAAAATGATGCCCTTGACTGAATGAAAGGAACTATGTAAGTAGTACAGGCTACGGACGGGGTTATAATGTAGATAGTTGAGTACCATATCCATAGTGAGTTGTGATGGACACATGTGTCCATCACTGCCAGTGATGGACACATGTGTCCATCACCGATTTTACCGGAGTCTATCGACCAGACTCCAACGATTATGCTGAGCGTGTATTTAGGACACTAGTACGTATTCTACGTTTTGCCCAACTATCGGGATCTAATTGGCATATTAACCTAGATCCCGATAGGCCTATCTAGTACTAGTGTGTCCGAACTATAAAAAGGACTCTTCTAGTAGTTTTACTAGCATTTAGTGATGGACACATGTGTCCATCACCGCCAAAATAGCCCCCCAAAAACTCACTATGGATATGAGATGATGACACCCCTACCACCTACCACCGGGCCGGACAGCATGGGAGAAGAGAGAAGCCAGAAGCAAGCAGGCGTTCTTCCTTTCTCTCTCGTCGCCCCTTTCCCCCGGTGGTAGCGTACATATATACGTACATAGATGATGATGGATGATGAAAAGCCGATACGACATCATCTAGTGTCGCAACGCAACCTAAATGAACAGGTACCGCCAATCATTGTAGTCCGAGCAAATCAGATGAAGATAATAAGTAGATCTAACATTTCATATTATATTTTGAATACTGCAACAAAATCAGACTAGCAATAATACCCCAAGCTCATCTACAGCCACTTAATCTCCGGAAGACACGGAGTCTCCAGAGGGAGCACTTGGAACACTCTCAGAGCTCAAAGAAGAGAGATGACGCCTATCATCTTCGGAAGACACAGAGTCGACAGAGGGGGCACTTGGGACGCTGGGGTCGCTGGGGACACTCTCAGAGCTCTCAGATAGATGACGCCTATCATCGACGGAAGACACGGAGTCTTCAGAGGGAGCACTTGGGACGCTGGGATCACTCTCAGAGCTCTCAGATAGATGACGCCTATCATCTACGGAAGACACGGAGTCTTCAGAGGGAGCACTTGGGATGCTGGGATCACTCTCAGAGCTCTCAGATAGATGACGCCTATCATCGACGGAAGACACGGAGTCTCCAGAGGGAGCACTCGGGACGCTGGGATCACTCTCAGAGCTCTCGGAGAGATGACGCCTATCATCTACGGAAGACACGGAGTCGACAGAGGGAGCACTCGGGACGCTGGGGTCGCTGGGGACACTCTCAGAGCTCTCAGATAGATGACGCCTATCATCGACGGAAGACACGGAGTCTTCAGAGGGAGCACTTGGGACGCTGGGGTCGCTGGGGACACTCTCAGAGCTCTCAGATAGATGACGCCTATCATCGACGGAAGACACGGAGTCTCAGAGGGAGCACTTGGGACGCTGGGGTCGCTGGGGACACTCTCAGAGCTCTCAGAAGAGAGATGACGACGGCCACGCAAGTTCTTGGGGAGAAATTTGTGGCGGTGGTGCTGCTCACAGCAGCCATGGCGAAGATGACGGTGGGGATGAACTTCATTGTTATCGGTTGATGCAGTTATTTTGATGGCGTTGACGGAGAGAAAGATTTTTTATGAGCTCGGTTTGTTGTTGTGTCAATCGTGTCCTTCTGCATTTTTCAGCAAAAGTCACATGTCCCGGCAAAGAAGTCTTTTTCTTTCACGAATTGAGTGGAGTATCTCCTGACTCAGAGCTCCGTGGACATTGCTGCACAGTAGTGCACGATCGATGACTCTCTGCGTGCTACACTTGTTGTAATGGGCAAGTCCCGGTCTTTCACGGAGAGAATCCGAAAATGCAAATTGTGAGATCAGGTGAGGCAAGCCTTTCCTGACCTTTGTCGGAGAAAATATTATGTCATTATTTGGAGCGTAAGAAAATAGAAGCTAGATGTTTGCTCGGCCGGATAAGTATCATCAAAATGTATGTGTCAAAATACTTACCATCAAATGCGGAGAAATGCCCGCTCGTGAATCAAGAAGTTTAAGTGTAAATCCGACCGAAGCAGGACTAGGACTTTCACAAATTGCCAAGCAGTTTCAGATTTCACAAACGAAGAGCTGGACTTTTCATCAAACTCAAGAAGAGAAGAGCTCAGCCATGCAAGCACAGTAAAACCTCATTGTTTCACCGATAGGCCTCGTGAATCACATAGGTAGAGTACAATCGCAGGTAGCGGATGGAGCAGACGAACTTAAAGACACATACTCCTCTCTCTTCTTCTTTCCCTGCTTGCACTCAGCGCGCCCTTTCCAATACCATTTGAACGGCCCTTGGGATTCACTTACTCCTTTTACTAGTTTCAGAATCAGGAGGAAACAATTCCTCTCTTTATGTATTGTACGTAAAAGCGTATCTTTGCCCGCCAAAATGATCGAAGAGTGTTGGCTTGCTCTCTCTGCAATTCTCAGTAACTTTTTCACAGCAATACCCTTGCAGTGGAAGAACCCCTTCGAGCAACTCGATCGATCATAGTAGCAATTGAAAACTTTTCAGGTAAGCATCACTATCACCGGACGAACTGCTCGATGAGAAATTATTATGGCACTTTTCGAAGTGACTCCACCCCACCGCAGAAGTTTTATCGAGAGTTTAGAGATCCTAAGGGGAAAGTTGATGTTGTTGAAGATGAAATCCTTGACAGGACTTCAGCGCAGATATCCCAGCTCTTTAACAAGACTTGGTTGTGTAGGTATCCTCGACCTGTTGAGGTCGTGTGTGATAATGGATCTGAATTCAAGAAGGATTTCAAAGCCCTTCTGAAGTCTTATTCGATCAAGCGTAAGCCCACAACGATCAAGAATCCACAAGCTAATGCAATTGTGGAGAGAATTCATGGTGTCTTGGGAGACATGATGAGAACTAGTGGTATCAACAATCTAGAGACTGTTGATGCAAGCCTGATTGATGAATTTCTCACAAACGCGGCGTGGGCAATCAGGAGTACGCATCACTCGGTGCTGCAGGCGACACCTGGCCAAGCGATTTTCGGGAGAGATATGTTATTCGACATTCCGTATCTTTGCGATTGGTCAGAAATAGGCAGTCGTCGACAGCAACTGGTGGACCGTTCCAATGCTCGAGAGAATAAGAAGCGTGTTCCCTACGACTACACAGTCGGTCAGAAAGCGATGATCATCAAGGCTACTGACGGGAGCCATCTTCCCAAACCGGAAGATGTACACGAGGGTCCTTATGAGGTTACTCAAGTGTTCACAAATGGAACAGTGCGACTGCAACGAGGTGCAGTAAATGAACGCTTGAACGTTCGAAGACTGACGCCCTACTTCGAAAACGACGGAGATGGGAATTCTGTACAAGAAGATGTTGAGTAATATGCCTTTGTATGGAATGCAGTTCTTTAGGACTAGTGGTCCTTTATGAAGTGGTCAATATGCTATTGAGCAAGTCTGAATCTGAAAGAAAAGTCTTATGCTATGCCGATGAAATAGAATCCTTTGGATGAGTCCATTTGGAAGTTGCGTTCATTTCAAGAAGAGGTTTTTTTGCCGGACGTTGATGGTTTTCCTTTTCTTGAGTCCTCGTTTTGTAGCACAGTTCGGGGGAGAATGTGACAGGGAATGACTCTCTGACGCAGTACCTGTCCCATTGAGACACAGGTACAATGCGCTGCGACAGTCATCCCTTTCCACATGTTCATTTGGCACGACCGTTGAGACAGGAGTCTCGCCGTCTGTTCGTCAGGATGATGACGCACTGCTTGTTTGTTCTGTTTTGCTTGCAGTAGTGATCCTCATGCCATAATAATCCCATGATATTAGCCATAGTAGCATCTCTACTGCGTGTTTGGACTCCCTCTCGATGGCGAGATCAACAATACCGGGCATGTGGATGCCGCAGGGGCCCTCTCGGATCATCTAGACCACCCCTTTGTACCGACATACTGGTCACTTGGCAAACAACCTCGCCTCATCTCGGCGACTGCGGTTGTTCTTATGGCAAATAACCTCGCCTCATCTCGGCGACCGTCTCATCTCGGCGACTGTGGTTATTATTATGGCAAATAACTTCGCCTCATCTCGGCGACCGCCTCGTCTCGGCGAATGTGGTTATTATTATGGCAAATAACCTCGCCTCATCTCGGCGACTGCGGTTATTCTTATGGCAAATAACTTTGCCTCATCTCGGCGACCGTCTCATCTCGGCGACTGTGGTTATTATTATGGCAAATAACTTCGCCTCATCTCGGCGACCGCCTCATCTCGGCGAATGTGGTTATTATTATGGCAAATAACCTCGCCTCATCTCGGCGACTGCGGTTATTCTTATGGCAAATAACCTCGCCTCATCTCGGCGACCGCCTCATCTCGGCGACTGTGGTTATTATTATGGCAAATAACTTCGCCTCATCTCGGCGACCGCCTCATCTCGGCGAATGTGGTTATTATTATGGCAAATAACTTCGCCTCATCTCGGCGACCGCCTCATCTCGGCGAATGTGGTTATTATTATGGCAAATAACCTCGCCTCATCTCGGCGACTGCGGTTATTCTTATGGCAAATAACTTCGCCTCATCTCGGCGACCGTCTCATCTCGGCGACTGTGGTTATTATTATGGCAAATAACTTCGCCTCATCTCGGCGACCGCCTCATCTCGGCGAATGTGGTTATTATTATGGCAAATAACTTCGCCTCATCTCGGCGACTGCGGTTGTTTTTTTGCTGAAAGAACATCCTCTTGGAGGATGTTTCTTGGGCACCGGAGCTTTTCGGATATTGAAGTCCACTCCGGGACCGACGTACTGGTCACTTGGCAAATAACCTCGCCTCATCTAGCGACCGCGGTTATTCTATGGCAAACAACCTCGCCTCATCTGGCGACTGCGGTTGTTTTTTTGCTGAAAGAACGTTCTCTTGGAAAATAGTTTCGATATGAAGGCCACTCCGGGACCGATGTACTGGTCACTTAGCCAACAAATTTTGGTTGATGTCCTTCTGCCATTATGCCGCAAACTTTGGTTGATGTTCTTCTGTCATCTATGCCGCAAACTTTGGTTGATGTGCTTCTGCCGTCTATGCCGCAAACTTTGGTTGATGTGCTTCTGCCGTCTATGCCGCAGACTTTGGTTCATGTTCTTCTGCCATCTATGCCGCAAACTTTGGTTGATGTGCTTTTGCCATCTATGCCGCAAACTTTGGTTGATGTGCTTCTGTCATTTATGCCGCAGACTTTGGTTGATGTGCTTCTGCCGTCTATGCCTCAAACTCTGGTTGATGTGCTTCTGCAATCTATACTGCAAAATTTGGTTGATGTGCTTCTGTCATCTATGCCGCAAACTTTGGTTGATGTGCTTCTGTAATCTATACTGCAAACTTTGGTTGATGTGCTTCTGTCATCTATGCCGCAAACTTTGGTTGATGTGCTTCTATCATCTATGCCGCAAACTTTGGTCGATGTCCTTCTGCCATTTATGCCACAAACTTTGGTTGACGTGCTTCTGCCATCTATGCCGCAAACTTTGGTTGACGTGCTGCTGAAATCTATACTGCAAAATTTGGTTGATGTGCTTCTGTCATCTATGCCGCAAACTTTGGTTGATGTGCTTCTGTAATCTATACTGCAAACTTTGGTTGATGTGCTTCTGTCATCTATGCCGCAGGGGCTTCTCGGGTATTGAAAACCACCCCTTTGTACCGATATAATGGTTAATTAATATTTGATCCGATATACTGGCATTGGAGGCTTTGCTGAAAGCACGTTCTCCTCGAATTAGAATTTATGAAAGAATAGCTTCTTGTTGCACTCTTGATTGATGTGATGTGTCATCATGCTAAATGGTTAATCATAGCTGAGCTGATATACTGGCAACTGAGGCAAAAATTTTCCATTGAATCAACTAGCTGTAATAAATCTTGATATCAGCACTTCTTGCTTGCTGCCCTGAATGGCCATTAGCGATCCTTGGCTTCTTCCCGATATGAATGGCCATTAGCGATCCTTGCTTTCCGATATGGATATGAATGGCTGTAGCATCCTTTCTCGCTGATATGAATTGCTATTAGCATCCTTGCTTCCGACATACTGGATATCAGCACTTCTTGCTTACCGACATGAATGACTATAAGTATGAGCATCCTTGCTTGCCGACATGAATGGTCATTAGTACTTCTTTGCTTGCCGACATACTGGATATCAGCATTTCTTACTTCCGACATCTAGATACTAGATATCAGCACTTCTTGCTTGCCGACATGAATGGCAATTAGCATCCTTGCTCGCCGACATGAATGGCTGTATCATCCTTTCTTGCCGACATGAATATGGCTATCAGCACTTCTTGCTTGCCGATATGAATGGAATCAGCACCCATGCTTTCCGACT